>JAOXJP010104191.1:0-28279 GCA_025762735.1 Platanus orientalis | reverse complement strand
AGCGGAATGGCAGAACAGGATTCATGTAGCCGACCCCAAATAGTTGGGATAAGGCTGTTTGTTGTTGTTGTTGTTGTAGTTCCAAAGCAAGTATACAGCATTCTTTAAATTTCAAGAACCTATTTTATGCCTCATTCTTAATTGATTAGTGTTGGAATCTTGTTTTCCTTGATATCCTACATCACAAAAGGTCAAATAACCTCCTAGAAGGGCTGGTCAACAGTCCCTTCTAAGAACAAGTTTCAGCTTGTTTTGTTTTAAGAAATTATTAGTAGGCAAGTCTCTTGTTAAGAGTCCAATTAGAGTTAGGTTTCTATTTTTAGAAACTTCTAAATTTTTATGTCTTAAGAGTCTTTAAATTAGGTGGTCGACATGTGTACTGGGGCATTGAAGTTTGAGAAATAAAATTTTGGGGTTTTTGTTGCTCATGGCTGGGACTATGTTCCCTAGTTCTCTTCTCTTCCCTTTCTTCCTTTCCAATCTTCTTCATCTTCTTCTTCCTCTTCTTCTTATTTTCTAATCTTTATCCTTTATTCTTCTTCTTTCCTAATCTTTATCCTTCATTCTTCATTTTATATCTCCTTTCTTTCTTTCCTTCTTTCTTTCTCTTTAAATATTTATTCTGTTAGAGCTTTAAACAGAAGCCCAATCGACTGATTGCCTTCATTATATCTAAGAAATAAAAGCTGCTGGTTTTGGAAAATCTGGACTGAAGAAAGTGTTCTAATGGCTGGGTTTTCTGGACTAACCAAGAAGCCAAATCGCACCACCTAAACCAAGGTATTCTGTTCTTGTTTCATAAGGTTTTTCTCCACTCTAATCCTTATTTAATTCTAAGAAATCCATAAAAAAATTCTGCATATTTGATATCTATTCCTTTGACCTTTCAAATTTCTGGTTTCTATACCAGTGAAATCACCCCACTTATTTAGAGTCCTCTCACTGAATTCTTTCTAGGGTTTTGATCCATATAGGTTGCTTAATTGATCACCTAAATTCCATTAAAGGAGCTCGCTGTTTACCTTATTTTAGTGAGTTAACCTAGTTCCTGGATTGACTTCTCTGTAGAAATCTCTGCAGCAGATTGGGTTTTACAAAATTTTATATACCTAAACATATTGGATTGCTATGAAATTTTACACACTAGTCCATATCATCTTAAACTAGAATTGTGAAAATTTTCATGTCACTTGGACCTTTATTCAGTATTTTTGTCATTTCACTATTCTGCCCTGAAACTTTCCATAATCAATTGTGTGTCCTTGCTTTATTTTTAATCATGTTCTAGTCTCTATTTGGGCCCACATAAGCAGGGAATTACTGCCCTTCCATAGGCAGCCCCACATTACTAATCCACTACTAAGCACAGATGCAACATAGCAAAGCAGAATCATATTCTAACAGACGATGGAGCTAAGAATACTTTTATCCTTCTTCCCCCAAGTGCAAAAACATATACCCTGTCAACAGAAACCATTGATGTCACTCTGATTATAAGCAGAAAACAAGACGCAACTATGGAGAATGACACAACAAAGAAATCTCAAGTTCAGCAAACAACACATTTGTACATAGCAATAAAAGACCATCAATGACTAAGATAACCATCAATCATACATGAGAAGGAAGGACATCTTGAAGTAGAAAGGAAGAACTTTAAACTAAAAGCAAAACAGTTTCACATTGATGATCAACGACATCTCACTCTCTCCCCCCCAACCCCCCCCCCCAAAAAAAAAACACTGTACATGTGTTGAATTTATCTGGCAATGAGTAAAGAAAGAAATAGAAAATAGACTAAAACTCCACAACTTTGATTTTTCTAGACACAAATGGTCATCCAAATCAATGAACAAACAATAGGAAAGGTCCCTAAAACTCAAACTGATTCACAAATATTTCATAATCAAATAATTCAATCATGTAAGACATACCCACCAATAAATGTAGATAAGCTAACTTAATTCTTAAGGAAGGTTGAACTCAACCAAACAAATTCCTATTACAAATATGTGTTGGAGCTTCTAACCTGCTAATAACTATAGGAAACATCTAAAACAGCTTTCATAAACTAAGCAAAATTAGTAACACTCCTCATCTCAATCCTAAAGAAATAACAAACTAAAATTAATAATCCAGCCATTAATGCATACACTCATCTTATAATTTAATCAATACATTAGCACATTCGTATTTTGACCATAACTTCCTCAAATCAGTGTTACTTGGTACGTGGCACAGGTGACAAGTGTGTGTCCATTGGTGTCCAGCATGTTACCTCTAGAAATCACAACACGAGCATGAACATGTAAAAAAATATAACTTACATTTATATTAAAAATACAAATAATAAAAAAATCTATTAAAACATAGATCAAAGTATTGGAGACATATTCTATATCATGGCAGTTTTCTAAGAGTACCAAGGGCAAATATGTTGTGCTGACATCAACTTGGAGCATCATCAACATGTTATGAAGACTGTTGTGTCAAAGACCAAGTGCTTGCAAGACCAGTGTTGCAGGACAACCTTGAGCTAGCTATGATTCCTGCAGGTAATTGGCCCAAACTAGGCTAGAAGTAGTGATCAATCAGACCTATGATAGGGCAATAAGTGTAGGGCTGATTATTGTTCAATCCACCAAGTAGGATTCAGAAAATAGGGCCTGGTGGACAGTCATACAATCAGACAGGAAAAACTGCTTAAAGTTCACTGTGATCTGAAATTTTGCAAGTCAGCAGCCCCTTGAATGTAAGATATCCCTACCAAATTTCAGAATAATTGGAAAAGATTAAGTTGGTCAAATAAGAAGAACTCGTGTAGTGGTTTTAGAAATCTAGCACAGCAGAATACAACTCAGAACTTCAACAAATAGTACCACGGAATACAGATTTAGAGAACCAAATGGATACTTATCTGCTAGGCTTGTTGATGACTGAAACTTGATCAATCAACAGTTGATAATAACCCCACAACCAACACTTGATTGAATATCAAACACATAAAAAATAGAAGAAGAAGAAGAAGTAGAGAAGAGCAGTAGAATAACCTCAAGCTATTCTGATGCAATACAAAGCTGCTGGAAAAAATCTGGCAGCAATAGGAGTGTATATGGAATAAACCTCAAAGATGGAGATGGATTTTTAGGTGCAGCCAAGTGGATGTATGGTAGGTTTCAAGTCTGGACAGCAAGCTTTAATGGAAGATAAAACCAAAAAATAATGAGGACAAAAAAGAAAGAAGAAGATAGGTAGCTTGAGTAAGAAATCACCAACTCACTGTTACTTTGGAAATCACCAACCAAAGCTCCAAGAATAGCCAAGACTTATAAGAGGTAGACACCAAGTTTGTGGTAGCAAGAGAGTATAAACTTTTTATTCATAAACTTCATTGTCATTCTCATAATCTTGGGCCTATAAATAGGCATACAATCACTCAAGTAAAAACAAACTAAAATAGAAAAATCTAATGAGTTATGGTGGGTTATGGTAGAGAAAAGTCAAAAGTATGGTGGGCTATGGTGGGTTATTAAAAGCCTTATTATAAAAAGCCAAATAAAGCATAAAGCTTAACATAAATAAAACTAAATGACTAAATTCAGCCTCTCAATGTCCTCTCGAGTGGGCCCCACTTAGCTCCGATGTCCGCATCATATTCTATCTCCTATACCCCAACATAGGAGTAAGGAGAAGACAAGTTTCTTTCAAAAGAAAACTAATCTTCTATTACATTCACCAACTAAAAAACAACAAAAATGTTGGGAGCTTGGCTCCTTTAAATAGATTATGATGTTTGGTAGTTAAGAAACTACCCTTTAAAAGATATATAAACTAACTTTTAAGAAATAAAAAATTAACTTTTAGGACAAACTTCTAAATCCTATTCTTTCCAAAATTACAAAGATTTTATTCTCCTACCTATTTATCTTATAAACCAAAAAAAAAAACTCAAAATGGAAACTAAATAAACCTTTTGCTAAAACTTCTTAAAAACATATCAGATTAAACTTACTAGAAACTCTATTCCTGTCGCATACTGATATCCATTTAGTAAATTGGTCATAATCTTCCCAAATCACCTCGGATTTGTGCAAACTTTTTCTCTTTTGAAACACAACTACATAACATTTCTAAAGATACCAAGATTTAGCCAAAAGGTTAAGTATTGACCTTGGAAATTTTGGGCACTAGTTCTCCACAAAAATAAAATGTCAATGACACCATTCTTCTAAAATCAACTTAACTCTTCTCATTGTTAACTTTCTCGAATTGTTGTGCCCTCATTTGGAAAAAATTGAAGTGCAAGAAAGTGAACATTCAAGCCTTTGGATCTAGACAAATTCTGATCTTCAAAATGCAGGACTGTTTGTAACCCCATCCTTCTCTTTCTTAAGAACAAGTGTGCGTTCGTCAAGATGTAAAGCTGGCTCATTGGTATGTGATGTTGTCTTGTCATCAAGCACCTTTCATCATTGTTGTCTGCAGTTTTGTCAGCCTCTTCGCCGGCTCCCTCATTAGATGGCTGTTTAGTAGAAGGTCCATAACGAATTTATTGAGATCATCATCTTCAATTGCTCGATCTGGTGCATCTTCTAAAGTAGCTTAATCTGGCATGTCTTACTTAGTTGTTGGATACTCCTAAGAATTCCTTCGTATAATCATGGAATCCCCTTTTGAAGTAAGATATACTAGTCCATGCCTTTCACCCTTTCCACTGCATATAAAAATCATAAATCCTTTGGTTTAGTAGATCCACTTTGATTGTTAGAATAAGGTACTGTTGTGGATGATAACTAAGATCACACTTTTTTTTTCCTTTTTAACTATGATAACTCATTGTTCACTAAGAAGAATTCAGCTCTGATATCATGTTTTTTGGACCTTTTCCAACCAGTTTAGAGATCTAATCTATGGCTGGTAGATTAGGGATTTTGATGGAATTCCAAAGATCATTTGGTGGTCTCTGCCAGGGGCCATTTGTTGGGGCTTATAGAAGGAAAGGAATAATAGAACTTTCGAAGATAAGTTCTTATCTCATGAGGCTTTTTATATTTAAATTTATAGGCTTCTTTTTGGGTGGGTTTCTACTCCACCGATTTTGATGAGTCTGCTTGGCACTCTTTTTGGAGTGAGATTGTATAATTTTGTTGTTTATCTGTCTTTGTTGTTCAACTTCCTAGTGAACCTCTTTGTTGTGCTTATTGTTTGTTTCTCTTTGAATAAATTCCTATTTACCTCACCAAAAAAAAGGAATTCAGCTTTGATATAATCCTCTGAAAAGCACTGCAGTGGATCTTTATATTAGAAACTTAGTGGAATGTTGTATATTTCCTCCCAACAAACATGGGAAACAATTCTAGGTTTGAATCAATTTGCTCTGATACCAATTTGATGCAGGACAACCTTCAGAAAGCTGTGATTCCTACAAGTAGCAAGCCCAAACGAAGCTAGAAGTAATCAACAATCAGACTGATGATAGGGCAACATGTGTAGGGCTGATTATTGTTCAATCCACCAAGTAAGATTCAAACAATAGGGCTTGGGGACAGTCATACGATCAGGTTGGAAACTTTGCCTAAAGTTTTCAGTTTGCTTTGACATCTTGCAGGTTAGTAGCCCCTTAAATGTAAGACATCCCCACCAAATTTCAGAATAATCAGAAAATATTAACTTGGTCAATAAGAAGAACTCAGGTGCTAGTTTCAGAAATCCAGCACAGTAGAATACAACTCAGACCTTCAATAAACAGCACCACAGAATTCAAATTTGATGAACTGAATGGTACTTATCTGCTAGTCATGTTGATGGCTAAAACTTGATTAATCAACAGTTATAATAACCCCACAACCAACACTCGACCTCTGGCAAAAAGAACAAGGGGAGAGAAAGATAAATTGGTTAAAGTGGTCTGCCATTTGCAGATCTCTCAAGCAAAGGGGTATAAGGGTAAGATCCATCCGGTTGACAAATAGACCTTTATTGAATAAATGGTTATGGAGATTTGGGGTGGAATGCGAAGCGCTGTGGCAAAGAATTATTGTTGCTAAATATGGGGAAGAATCGAATGGGTGGGCCACTTGTAGACCTATGGGGGCTGCAGGCTGTCGGGTATGAAACAGAATTTTTAAGGGGATAGAGTGATAAACTCTTTTACTTGCTTCACTCGCTTCAAGGTGAATAACGGGGAGAGAGTTTGATTCTGGCATGATGCTTGATCTTCCAGAGTGGCCTTATTCTGGTTATTTCATGTCTTCTACAATTTAGCTGAGAAGAAGATTGGGTCAGTAAAAGACCATATGATCAGGACAAGAGTGTTATGTTCTTGGAACCTCCAATTGAGAAGGAACCTCAATGATTGGGAGATCAAGGACATGGGGAGACTTACGGAAATTTTCGAGGCCTACAATATTGGCGATAGAGACTGAAGAGGACAAGCTGATTTGGTTGTTGAACGAGAAAAGTGGATTTTCTGTTAAATCCCTATATGCAACTATGGAGCAAGACTCCGAGCATATCTTCCCCGGGAAAACTCTAGCCCCTTCAAAGCTCTCATTCTTCATGTGGCTCTTATGGTGGGATCGGGTGGCCCCTACTGTTGACAACCTGCTTCGCAGGGGATTTATAACGCCTAACTGGTGTTTCTTAGGTCATAAAGTTGCAGAGTCATCCAGCCACATCTTTGTGCACTGTCCTCTAGTGGCCCTATGGGCTTATGTTTTTGCCCGCTTTAATGCAGCATGGGTCCTCCCGGGATCGGTTAAGTCTTTATTGGAAATGTTGTCTTTTCAAACTTTTAGAAGCCTTAACCACATTGGAGTTGAAGCTTGGAGGTTGTTTCCTTATGCTATTTGCTGGTCAGTATGGGAAGAGCGCAATACACGCATTTTTTAAGGTTGAGCAGTCCCTTTTCACAAGATGGTGCAATCGGTGCTTTCAAAGCTGTTCGAGCAGTTGCCTGCTGGTTTTCCAGGCTTCAACATTCAATGCAGCTCTTGGATTTTCAACTGGGATTTGATTATGTATGAGTCCCAGTGGTGCTGTTGTATTCCTTTTTGAGGCTCCCTGCCTCCCACACCTTCATGGCACATCTCTCATGGCCCAGGTAGGGTCTTGTATCGCTCTTTCCTTGTTTCTTCCACTTTAATAATATCTTATCTTTCAAAAAATAAATCAAACCCATAAAAGGGAAGAAAGAAGAAGAACAGAAGAGTGGCAAAATAACCTCAATCTATTATACCTCCTATAACCCAATGTAGGAGTAAAGAGAAAGACAAGTTTCTTTCAAAATAAAACTAATCTTCTATTACATTCACCACCAAAAAAAAACGTTAGGAGCTTGACTCCTTTAAATAGATTGCGATGCTTGGTAGTTTAGAAACTACCCTTTAAAAGAAAATGAAACTAACTTCTAAGACAAACTTCTAAATCCTACTCTTCCCAAAATTATAAACATTTCATTCTCCTACTTATCTATTTTATAACCAAAAGATTTACTCAAGATGGCAACTGAATAAACCAGGTGCACAATGAAAGCTCTAATACCAAGATTTAGTGTACGGCAACCTAGGGCTGTTAATCCTGCTATTGTGGCCCAAGAATATGTTGCGAAAGTGAGGACAGAAGTTAGACAATTAAGAACAGAATGTCAGCTTAACCAAATAACTTCAACCTTTATAGAAAATAAAGGAAAAAAGGAAAGAATCAATCTGAAAGATTTCAGAAGAATTAGGGCAGAGAAAGATGGGGAAATAGGTGAAGAAACACTGCTTGATCAGATTTTGGAAAATCTTTGCATCAGTTGTAAAATGACCAAAATACCCCTGACAAGATGTCATATGGGTACCAAGTTTTGCAGACTATTAGATGGTTATCAGAAGAATATACACGCAAAATTTTAGGTCAAACAAAGAAGTTTCAGCCTAGAAGATTATATAAAGAACAGACTATTACAGGGTGTCAGCAAGGAAACCTAAAATAAATTAGGGTTAGACTAGGCAGAAACTCAGCAGAACAGCAATAGAATTAAAAGGAGTTTAGTGAATTAGAAGGGCAATAGATAGATGACAAAACCCTAATAAAAAGAATCAGAACAACCTGTTTTTTTAGAGGCGATTACTTTAGAAGCAGCAGCCAGAATATCTAAAACCGTAGATCTGTGAACTTCTGGATTCCAGTAGCTTTATTCTTCAAACTTGATGACGATACACCAGAAGGCTATGGATAGAAAGAGAAGGAAATAAAGAGGAAGAAGGTAAGAGAAGAAGGAAGAAGAAAAATAAGAGAAAATACATATAGAAGAATAGTGAAGAAGAAGATAGAAGAAGGGGGAAAGAAGAAGAAACCCAACAGCTAAAACTGATTAGGAACGGGGGAAGAAGACTAGGGCTGCAACCCTAGGGTTTCTAATGGCAACAACCGAAAGACAAGAAGAGAAAAACCCAATTTTTATTTCAATAAACCATCTCTCATTCATTACAAGTCGTGTGACCTTATATACAGGCTCACAAACACACCAAAAACAAAATTGCAAGGGATCAAAATAGCAAGTTCCAAACTCTCTAAAAGACTTGATGCCGTATAATTGCTAAATACTAAAACTACAAAAACCTAAGACTAAAAAGGGCTGTCGACCAGCACTAAGTAGTCCCCACATACTGACCTTTTGACTCACTAAAGGACAGAAAACACAAGGCTGTCAACCATCCTTAAAGTACATAAACTACCCTTGGCAATAATGCCCTATTACAAGAATACTCTTACACATAAAATTCCCTAAACACCAACTGCTTAAAAGCCGTATTACATTGATATCCCAGCCCCTTAAAAAACCCTAAGACAACCCACATAATGGTCATGCTTGAATCTTTCTCTCTTGTGGGGTGGCACATAAAGCAGCCTCTTAATGTTGCCACATCAAAACCTATTGGTAAGACTTCCTAAAAACATACCAAAAATAAACTTAATAAAAATTCTAACCCTGTCACAAAATGATATCCATTTAGAAAAGTGGTCATAACTTTCCCAAATCACCTTGGATTTGCGCAATCATGGTCTCTTGTGAAAATTGAAATGTAACTGATTAACCTTTTTAAAGACACCAAAATATGGCCAAACGGATAAGTATTGACCTTGAAATTTGTTGGGCTAAAAGCAAGTTACGGGATTACAACTTAAAAGAAATAAAACAAAACCTTAAGTAGATTCCACATGATCATCCAATATCATCTAATTGCTTCTTTTTTCTCGTGGATGCTCTTGGATTAACTAGAACCCTTATTTTAGAGGTATTCTGGTAAAACTGTGAAATCACATCTAAATGCATAATCTTGGTCCCATTAGGAAGCCAATTGACTAAGCATTCTATCAGTAACTGAATAGAGCTTAACCCCTTCCTTCAGAGTTCTCTTTTTTCTTTTTCTTTTTTTGTGTGTGATAAGCGACAATTTATTGAAAAGGGGATAAGGAAACCCCAAAACCCAATACAAAGAAAAAGGAGAAGTCTAGAAAAAGTCTTCCCAAATTTACATCAGCTGCAATCTCTTACAAAGAGCTCAACCCAAAATAGAATCAGCTACTATCTCTTACCATGTAAGCCCCACCCCTTTTTACATCAGCCAAGCTAAAATTGGCAAACTCGGTGTTGTACATAGCTCAAAATCAGCACCCATCCTTAGCCCTACTAAACAATTTAAATGAAGGCTCAGTAAAAGACTTGAAAGTCTTGTTATTCCTTTCCATCAACATTGAACGAGCAGACTGCCTGTGACATCATCCTCCACAAAACTCTTCTTTTTCTTGCCATTCTTGGTGACCACCATGCTCTCACCAGATCTTTAACTCCGAATGGAAGACCCAAGGACAGCACCCCCAAACCTCTTGGGCAAAGTCACACTGGATGAGAAGGGGGCTAATTATTCTTCCTTAAAACACATTTAGAAGGAAGTGTCCTCTTTTCCTTAGGTTTCCCACCATCAAGATACTCCCCCTCCTAGCAGTCCATGTGAAGAATTGGATTTTCAAAGGTGCCTTTATACCCCAAATACTCTTCCATGGAAAATCCAGATCAATATGATTATGATCCTCGTAAAGATCATAACAAGATTTCACTGAAAAACAACCATTCCAACTTATCACCCATCTCCTACAATCTTCCCTATCAAAACTGACCCAATGATGATCCAGGATCTCACACATTTCATATCGACTTCATCTTTTACATGATAATGGAGACAGGTTTTGGTTTGGGATTCATGTTAACATGATGAATTAGATTCTTTCAATAACAACAAAGATTGGAACTTGGACCAATTATTACTTGGGACCGAATAAACAAAGGTTAACAAGTATGTTTGTGTTTGGTAACACTCCACAGATTCAACTCTCAATTCCTGATTCTATATTCCACTAAGAATGCATTCTCTAGAGTCAATTCCGGAATCAGAAACACGTTTGCATTGGCTTTTTTTTTTTTTTTTTTTTTTTTTTTTGGAAAAAAGCAGAAAACTTGATGACTGATGATGATGAAGTAGTAGAATCAGCCAAAAAATAAATAAACAAAAGGAAGAAGAAGAAGAAGAGAATCAGGAGTTGGAATCAGCAAAGCTACTTTTTCTAGCTTCCAAAAAATGACTCCAAAACGGATTTTGGGAGTGGAATGCAAAGAGAGAATCTGACATTACCAAACGACATTCTTGACGGAATCACTCTTTTGGAGTATTACCAAACACAGCCTATATTTCCTTCCTAGAATCTATATAGCAAGTTAAAAGGCCTTAGACAAGGTGGTCTATTGGTACAGTAATACACGAGAGAATAACTTATCTTCACTCTGTGATCTTCAAGTACAACAGAAATCCAATGTCTGAAAGTATAGCGATAAGCCATGGTTTTGGAACTTAAAATTGGTATTGTTTAGCTTTTGTGGAGTTACATATGACTGAAGAAGCACATCACTATGCCCAAATGTTTGAGTAAAGATGAGTTAACTTTAGCTGAGAAGGTTCTTGATAAGAGTCCTAAAGAGTAAATGAGAAGCACTGACACTGTGACGCATGGATTGTGTTAAAACTGTGGCCTACACCTATGGTCTTTGCACTATTTTTTTTTTTTTTTTTAATGAGAAAGGAAATTTATTAAAACAGAAAAAATGGGGACAAGCCATCCCCTACAGCAAGAAAATCATACAAAAAGAAAGAAAACAGAAAACAGCAACCAATCACAAAACCCTATTACAAGTTTCTCATGATGAGTATATAGTGCACATTTGATTTGTTATAATAGCCCATGAACATTTCCGTTCTTCTATGCAAAAAAAAAAAAAAAAAACACAAGCATCAAGGTTATAAGTCAAGAACCTACAGCTAGCAAACCTGATATTCGACCATTTGAAGTTTACAATGACGTAGAAGGGAATTTTCTATAGCCATTAAAATGAACAACACATGAATTGACTGAAATGAACAAATTGACTACAAAATATATTATCTTTTCAAAAGTCTCTACACTAGACACCGAAAGAAAATTGAAAAATTATTGCAACAACACAATGTTGATTTACAGGAATCATTAAAAGACCAAACTAACCAATGATCATAAATAAATCCTCTAATACATATTTTTCAAAACTTTGTGAGAAATGAATTTAAAACAGAACAAAGCTTTAAGAAACCATTCAAGCAACAAAAACCCATTTATGCCAAAAGCATGAACCATGCATTTCAAACCAAAGCACCAACCTTTAACAAAGGTATATGTATATCATCCAAAGTGCTATTCGGTGTAATCAAAGCAGTCTCCAGCTCCTCCACCGAAAACTCAACAGAAATATTCAAAAATGGCCTAAAAACCTACATCAAAATAACAGCAACGAACTTGAGCACTAACACACCAAAAACAAAACCAAACTTCACTCCGAACTAAAATAAAGGAAGAAAGATTAAAACTTCCACTGCTCACATGTAAAAAGTTAAGAAGGGAAGCCAACTCCCACATCGAACGAAGACTCCACCGAGGCAATTGCGAAGGCGGGGGCGAGTTAACAAGTGGCGTAATGATTTTGCTGCATTGCTGCTGCTGCTGCTTCTGCTGTGGAAGTTGCTCATCTTTCTCTTTCTTCGTCGGACCAGACTTCCGGTCGACGGCGGAAGCGGAGGCGTAGAGGCGAGCGGCGGAGCGAGCTGTACAGGCGCGTGGGAGACGCTCTTTCCGGCCGGTGTGGTTGTTCCGCAACTGAACCTCCGGGAAAGAGCCGTCGTTGTGTGGCGCTGTCGAGGGTTCTTCCGCCATCATCAAAGGGTCGAAGGAAGAAAGGGCTTCGAATCGTTCACGAAGGAATTAAGCGAGAGAGTGAGATAGAGAGAGATCGGGCGTTCACATTCGAAACTGGAACAAGGAAAGGGAGATGGAGAAAGGGGAAGGCAGAGGAACAATGACCGGAATTTGGTCCGGAGTTTGGTTATTTATTCAACCTTGGTTAGTGTTCGTGGTTAATTATTTTCCTTTTTTTTTTTTTATAATTTCAAGTTTTAACAATTAACAGTGGATCGGGTTCAGATCAATCAGGAACCTCGATTCTGTCAGACCCAATCAAAGGATTTCCCAGTAGATCATAATTCAGTTCATCTCCAGTTTATATGGAGAGATACCACGCCAGTACTTACCCTGCATGCGACACCTTGTCATACAAGTTTAGACTTTTACGATTATACCCTCATTTAGAGCACACGTATTTATCAAGGCGTACCCTTTGTCAGGCTTCATTTTTGGCATGACATCTCTCCATTCATCTCTCCATTTTTTATTGGAGATGATTAAAACTAGGGCTCTCAATGTTGCTCCGCTCAGCTTGGAGCTTGGTTCATCATGAGCCGAGCTTGTGTCTTGATTTTGGTTAAGAATGATGGTGTATGGAATCAAGAGTACCCTTAAGTAGTCAAATGGCCACATGGTAGGCTCAAGTATCTAGCGGAATGGACCCTGTACAGCATAGAAGGAGAGTCAAGGAGCTAGACGCCGATAGAGGGTTGGCCTCAAGTTCTCCGATAGTCAAGTCAAACTACTAGGAGATGTAGAAAAGAAGCTATTCAAATTAGGGTTTCTGTTATCCCATAACGGGTGAGTGAGTTGTTACCCATACTTATAGGTTTGAGCAGTGACATATCAAATGAGATCTTGCATGTCTCTTTCCCCCGCACTCTTCGTCGCTTCTCACTTTGCTCTCTCTGTCATTTACTCAATATGTTAGGCCAAATGTAGAGAATATTCTCCTCTGATAACGGCTTTCCGATTGTGTTTATCTCTAAGCAATGAAAGCAGAGTCTCTGTCTTTTTTGTTTGTGGGGGATTTCTAGAGATAGGGTGTCAGTCGTTAAGATTTCAAGATTCGTGTGTCACTTCACTTCTCGGGTTAATTTCGTTACCTCGGGGATGTGGACATGTGTAGGGTCAAGGATGTGTGGGTTGCTTATAAATATCCCCCTTAGAAGAGGGATTCGTTTTTCTTTGTCACTCCCAACCTTTCTCTACGCTTGTGTCTTTTTTTTAAAGATTTCTTGCAAGTTCTCTACTCCCTAGCGTATGGTCATTGTTGTTTTTGGCACCCATTGCACTTCCAGGCATTCAATCTTCACCATGTCCTGCGTCCCTTCTACCTCTAGGTGTCTGTTTCTTACCGTCTCCGATGTTTCTCCTCTGTTTGTCCCCCTTTCAGGTATCTCATTTCCATTTTCATAGCTTACTTTTTTGTTTGGTCAATTCATCATCTGTCTTTTTTGGTGTCCTTATTTTCTACTTAGCCTTTCTTTCCCTCTATAAACCCATGGTGTCTAGGGATACCGTTGACTGGATGGTCAATGGTGCTAACGATATGTCGGAGGTCTGTCAAAACCCTGTGGGGTAGGCCACCAAGCCAGCCCCATCTCATGCCCAAGAAGTAGCGGGGGAGATTACCCCCGAGCAAGATTTCACTATTATCGGTTACTCCTCTGAGTTGGGGGAGCGAGCCTTAACTCGCTTTCGTCATACTTTCTCTATTCCCGAGAAGGTCATTCTTTCTGCCATCCGGGATACTCGGGCCTTCGCGGCCCATACTGGCAACATGGCGATGTACGAGTAGGCCCTTATGGCAGGTCTTCAATTTTTTGTTCCCTCATTTTTTAGGGAGTTGTTATTCTACCTCAGGTTAGTGTTGGGACAACTGATGCCCAATGCCTAAAGGATAGCCCTAGGATGTATGATCCTATGGGAGTTAACATTTAAGGGGATGGTCCACTTCACCCTTAACGAGTTCTTCCACTTACATTACCCAAAAGAGCAAGAGTCGAGGTGATTTTATTTTGCTAGCTGGGACCCGACTACAACTCTAGGGACCGGGCTCCCAAATTTTAACAACGGGTGGAGGGGTCGGTACTTTTTTATCTAGGGCGAGGGTTAAGAGTACCCCCCATGGGAGGTCCCTCCCGTGAGGTTTAACCGGGGTTGGGCGTCGGTCATTAGCCCCGTAAGTGAGTCACCACTTCCCTCCTTTTTTTGTGTACTTGTGCATTATTTTTGTTCTCTTCTCGTTTTTGTTTCTTCTTACATGTTCGTTGTTTGTTTTTTTTTTAGTCTTGGAGATAGAAGAGCCATCCCCCGAGGAGTAAGCCCACATATGGGAGGTCGTGAATCACGTGACCCACGCCTACCCCGACCTTGTGACTCCCACGAATCTCCATAGGTTTGGATTTGGGCCCAACTCAGGTAGCTCCCCTTTTATTTTCTTTTTTTTATTTACGTGTCGTCCTCTTTTATCTATTTCCTACCCCCCCTTCTTTTTTCCTTTTTCTCTCCCCCTCTTTGCCCCTTTTTTATATGGTTAGTTTTTTACCTCGGGTTCATTTTTCTGTGCAGCAATGAGGCCAAACAAGAAATTTTATGTTCAAGCCCGGGAGGCTAGGGCAACTGGCCAAGGGGTGACCATGGTTGGCAAGAAATGGAAGCGGCACATCATCGTTGGGGGGCCCTCCCAAGTGCAAGCCCCAGAGGTCTTTTCTTGAAGCAGCGCCAATCCAACCAACCCCCACCTCGCCAGTATCAATCCCAACTCCTGGGGCCTCCATTACCCTCGTTGATTTGAAGGCCGAAACCACCAAGTCGCCTCCACCTCCAATGACCGAGGGCAACGCAGTGGCCCCCATTGTGGGCCCCTTCGAGGTTGCCTTTGCCACCGAGGCCACCCCTCTTCTCGCAATGGTCATGGCAGCTCCTCTTCCCCGGGTGGCATTGTCTTTCAATGCAGCCAATGCTCGAGCACTCTCATCCTTGGCCCCGGAGAGGGGGTTAGTTTTCATTTGGACCCTCCTTTTAGCTGTCTAAGCTGAGCCCTAGGGTAAACTATCTCTTGGGAGGTGTTCCCCCCAAAGACCTCGAGTTTTTAAAGAGAATTTTCGGCCTTACTACGCTTCACTAGGAGATGATGCACTATGCGGCCAAGGTAATTTCCTTCCCCCTCTTTGTATTTCACTATTCTCTTTATCACTTGTGTGCCTATACTGAGTCGTTTCTTTTTTGTGTATCTTATCTTTTCAGACTATGGCCCTGATGGAAGCCTTTATTCAGAGGTACAAGGTGAGCGAGCAAGTCTGGGGTGACTTCCAGAACCTCCTTGCCAAGACCAAGAGTGAACTTAACGCTACCAATGAGAGCACCAAAGCTGAAATCTATGTCCTCCAGGAGAGGGTCAAATGGGTCGAGGGTTCCAATGCTAGCATGGCCGCCCAAGTTACGGAACATGAGACCTACATTGAAGATTTGACAGCATGCTTGCGGTTGGCAAAGGTGAAGATCACTCAGGGCTGAGAGGAATTGTCACATCGCGGTCAAGGATTCATTTGTCACAGCTCTCGAGGAGGCAATGAGTAAGAAAGTGACTAAAGTCATGGAGCTAGCTAAGATCTGGGCCGAGGAGGAGAGGAAAAGGGTCGTCGAGATGGCAACGGCTAAGTATCTCGCCTCTGACACTTTCCAAGTTGTTAAGGATGGATGCTTCTTGGAGGGGTTCAAGAACTTCTAGGAGATAGCAGCCAAGGCGTACCCAAAACGAGACTTTTCTTCCTTTATTCCCGACGAGGAGGAAGAAGTGGGCAAGGAGGGGAACGAAGGGGAAGAGGGAGAGGGAGGAGAATGAGTGGCTAACGGGGTGGCTGAGGGTGCCGGGGTTGCTGCCTCGGGCAATACTGTCTCGGGGGATCTCGTCTCAGAGGATGTTAACCCCCCGGCGTGATTGTACACTTTTTCTTTTCTTCTTTTTTTTGTAATCTCCTTTTATAACTTTTTAATATATAAATGAAGTCTCTTTTTTGCCCCAACCTTTATACACTCTACTCTTGTTGCTACTTTTTTCGTTGAATTTTTTCTAAGTATGGATGTGTGTCGTGTTGATTATGTTCCTTCTCGAGTTTTCCAAGCATATTGGAGTAGGCCACAATATGGGCTCCCAAAAGTATAGAGATAGCTAATGAATTTCTCTAAGTATAAGTGTATCTTGGGGTAAATAACCTTTAAGCGAGTAGGGGTAGACGATGGAATTTTTTTTTTCTAAGTGTAGATATGCCTCGAGGAGATCACTCCGTCAATGAGTAGAGATAGATTATGATAATTTTTTCTAAGTGTAAGTGCACCTCAGGAATAATACACCCTCTGCAAACGGGTGCACTGCCCTTAAATAAATTTTTAAGAAAAAAAAAAAGAATACCCACTTGGTCTCTCATGGTTTAGGGGAATAAGGGTTTTCGGGGACATTCTTTTGGGCTTAAGCCTTTACTCCTCACAGAGGCCTTCTTTTAACAATGGCGTCGGACACTCTTATGCTCTCATTTCAATTTTATATGTGAGAGGGGGTAGTTGTACTTACTTGGTGTTGAAAGGTCAATTTTAGTTGTGATGCACATGTCTCAATGTGCTTCGAGCCCCTGGCTTTACTTATTGAAGTCTTTGTTTTTGCTGATTTATGAGACTTCTTTTTGCCTTGTGATTTTTTCCCTAAAGGATGGGTAAATCTTGTGACCTGAGGGTTAATATTGTAACCCGATGGTTAATCTTATAGCCCAGGCATGAGGACCTGAAACTCTCCTTTGAAGAATGGGTCAATTTTGTGACATGGAATCAATCTTGTGACATGAGGGTTAATCTTGAAACCCGAGGGCTAATCTTATAGCCCGGGCACGAGGGTCTGAAACTCTCCTCTAATGGATGGGTCAATCTAATGACCTGAGGGCTAATCTTGTAACCCGATGGCTAATCTTATAACCCGGGCGTGAGGGCCTAAAATTCTCCTATGAGGGATGGGTCAGTCTTGTGACTTGAGGGTTAATCATGTAACCCAGGCGTGAGGGCTTGAAACTATCCTCTGAGGGATGGGTCGGTCTTGTGACCTGAGGCTAATTTTGTAACCTGAGGGTTAATCTTATAACCCGAGGGCTAATCTTATAGCCCGAGCACGAGGGCCTGAAACTCCCTTTGAGAGATGGGTCGGTCTTATGAACTAAGGGTTAATCTTGTAACCCAATGGCTAATCTTATAACCCGAGTGCAAGGGCTTAAAACTCTCCTCTGAGGGATGGATCAGTCTTGTGACCTGGGGCCAATCTTGTGACCTGAGGGTTAATCTTGTAACTGGAGGGTTAATCTTATAGCTTGGGCATAAGGCCTAAAAAATTTTCTAGCTCTGCAGAGTAAGAACATTTCATTAACTAGAGTCGAATCATTACATTTGCTTTACTGGTAGTATCTTCTCAAATGCTCAACATTCCATGGTTATGGCAAGGGTTCCCCTTGCAATGGCTCGAGGTAGTATGTCCTGGGCTTGTGACAGCTTGTTACCCAGTAAGGCCCCTCCTAATTTGGCATCAGTTTTCCCTTTGTCAGGTCTTGTGTTGCTAGGCTCACCTTTTCTGAGAACTAAGTCCCCTTTTGCGAACATCCTCAACCTAACTTGGAGTTGCAGTACTTGGTCATTTTCTATTGATAGGCGGCTGCTCGAAGTGTGGCCTCGTCCCTTTTCTCTTCTAGTATGTCGAGATTGTTCATGAGGCCCTCCTCGTTCCTTCCTGAGCCAAAATTTGCTATCCTATATGTAGTCATCCCGATCTCAACAGGTATTACTACCTTGGTCCCTAACGCAAATAGAAATGGTGTTTCCCTAATGGGAGTCCTTACCGTAGTGCGGTATGCCCAAAGAATGCTTGGAAGCTCCTCAAGCCAAAGGCCTTTTGAGTTTTTGAGTCTTTTCTTGATGATGCTCAGAGCGTATTATTGGTGACCTCCACTTGGCCATTGACTTAAGGGTGAGCCAGGGAAGAGAAATGATTTTTGATCCCGAGTTCTGTACAGAATTCCCAGAACCAGGCATTGTTGAACTGCTTGTCGTTGTCAGTAATGAGCACTTGGGGAATCCCGAACCAGCACACGATTGATTTTCAGGTGAAGTCCTGGATGTTTTTCTCATTGATTTTGGTTAGGGGTTCAACTACCACTCACACTTTGTGAAGTAGTCAATGGCTACTACTAAAAACCTCATTTGCCCCTTTCCTTAGGGAAGAGGTCCGACAATGTCGTTTCCCCACTAGGCGAACGACCAGGGTCTGGCTATCGGGACCAACTCCTCTGCTAGATTTTTAGGGACATTGGCTAAACTTTGACATTTGTCACACATTTGGGAGGGCAGACCCGCATCATTTTGCATGGAGGGCCAACAGTATCATGCCCTGATTGCTTTGTGGGCCATTGCCCGACCTCTTGAGTGGTTTCCACATATTCCCTCGTGTATCTCCTAGAGCACATAGTCGGCCTTCTCTTCGGATGGGCACCTGAGTAGGGGGAGGGTGAAGCTCCTCTTGTATAAGGTGTCATCGAGAAAGAGATACCGATTCACCATTTTTTTCACCTTTCTTGTCTCGTCCTTATTCTTCGGTAATTCCCCGTTCTTCAAGTATTTTATAATCTGGCTGGCCCACTCAAGCTCAGGGCTGGCCATGTTGACCTCATTTCCTCCTATGTCGGTGCTTGGCTCGGGTAGACACTTTATGAAGTTCCCAGGGTTGAGATTTTTCATGACCGATGATGCAAGTCTGGCCAACCTATCAGCTTTTTCATTCTCACCCTGTGAGACTCGTTGTATAGCGAAATGCTCAAATCTAGACTTCTCTTTCACTACCAGCGTATGGTATTACTTCATCCGTTCATCCTTTGCCTCATATTCCCCTTGTACTTGTCCTACCACAACCTTGGAGTCACTATTGACTCTCACTCTCTTGGCTCTGAGGGCGTAAGTAAGGCGTAATCCAACAAGCATTGCTTCATACTTGGCCTTGTTGTTGGTTGCCTTAAACCTAAATATGATGGTGTACTCAAACTCATTTACTTATGGTGTGACCAAGGTAACTCCTCCCTCGACTGCGCTGCTCGTGGAGGAGCCATCAACAGATACAACCCATTCTGTTTAACATGTTTCCTCTCCCCCAAGTTATTCTTTCTGTGCCTCAGACTCCCCCCTAATGTATGAGTGTATTTAGCAATAAAGTCTTCCACTGCTTGACTCTTGATGGCTGCTTGAGGGTGGTATTCGATGTCAAACTCGCTAAGCTCCACTAACCACTTGACCAATCTCCCAGAGGTCTCAGGTTTGTGCAATATGGTCCTAAGTGACTGATCAGTGAGCACTCGGATGGTGTGGACCTGGAAGTAGGGTCTTAGTCATTAAGCGGTGACAACCAGTGCGAATGCCATCTTCTCGATCATTAGGTATCTTTCTTTTACACCCAGCCTTCCTCCTTGATTAACATTGAACTGACTATCATTCCCGATCCTAATAGGTACACATAGAGCACCTCACACTGCTTTGGCTGATTGATTAACAACAAGCAGCCGATGTGGTCCTTAAGCTCTTGGAAGGCCTTATCGCATTATTTATCCCAGTAGAATGCCTTTTTCAATATATGAAAAATATAAAGCACTTGTTTGCGACTTGGGATATGAATCTACTCAAAGTTGCGACCCTCCTGGATAGTCCCTGCACTTCTTTGGTGTTCTTCAGTGGTTGCATGTTGATTATGACCTTAACATTCTCGGGATTCGCCTTTATCCCTCGTTGAGATATTATAAACCCGAGGAGCATCCCAACAGATACCCCGAAAGCACATTTGTCAGGGTTGAGTTTTATTCTGTACTTTCTCAGGGTCTGGAATGTCTCGCTCAAATCCAACAAATGTTGCTCTGCTATGAGGCTTTTCACCAGCATGTCGTCCATATATACTTTAACATTCCTCCCAATCTGGTTTTTGAAAATCTCATTGATCAGTCTTTGGTAGGTTGCTCCTGTGTACTTTAGTCCGAAGGGCATGACCTTGTAGCAATAAATCCAGCAGTCGGTGATGAAAGCTATTTTCTCCTGGTCGGACTCGTGCATTCTTATTTGGTTATACCCTGAGAACGCGTTCATGAAGTTAAGGGTCTGGTGGCTAGCCGGTGGGTCCACCAACATATCGATCCTCGGGAACGGGAAGCTATCTTTAGGGCATGCTTTGTTGAGGTCGGTGAAGTCGACGCACATACGCCACTTCCTATTAGGCTTTCGTACCCTAACTACATTGGCTAGCTACTCGGGGTAGTGTACCCCCCTTATGAAGTGGGCCTTGAGTAATTTCTCTACTTTCTCTACAACAGTTTGGTTTCTTTTTGGGGTAAAATTTATCTTCTTCTGCTTGACAGGCCTCGAGGGCAGGTTTACATTAAGTCGATGTACTACTAGTCAGGGGTCTATCCTTGGTATGTCCTCATGCGTCTATGTGAACACGTCCCAATTCTTGATAAGGAAAATTTGTAATCGCTTCTTAAAGTCTTCCGGCAGGTCTGACCCCACTTGGGTTACTCGATTAAGTGCTATCGAGTTAAGGATAATGCTATCGAGTTCCTCTCCTGGCTCTGCTACTACCCGGATTCTTTCATCTCGAACCTTTAGACTATCAATTGACATGGCCTCCTCTGGGGCCGTCTCCCCTTTAAGTGAGGCCACATAACATTCTTGAGCTTCCACCTAATCCCCCCTGACTTCATTGACCCCTTTTTCAGTAGGAAAACACATCAAAAGGTGGCTGCTCTCAATAGGTTTAGCACCGGTCTTTCAAGGATGGCGTTGTAGGTAGAGGGGCAGTCAACCACCCTGGTGATCTGCTGGTCTCCTGTCTCTGTGGTGACTGGTAGGTCAATGGTCTCGAAGGGGAGTAGCTTGTCGCCTGTGAACCCGACCAAGGATGTTTGGACTAGCTTGAGTTTGTCTCATCAAACACCCATTTGGTCAAAGGTTGGGAGATAAAGAATGTCCGTTGAATTCCCATTGCCGATGAAGACATAATGAGTGATATAGTTCGAGATGACCAACGTCATTACCAGCTCATCATCGTGCGGTTGACTCACTCCCCGGGTGTCCTCCGTAAAGAAGGTGATGGGAGGATCCCTGCCTTATGTTTCTTGGTAAGCCTCTCTATCATCATCATCTGTCAGTCACTTTCTGCACATATCTGCCTCACATGTGACCTCCTTGCTGAGCTAGTCTTTCCTCCCCCGACAAGCCCACTGGTGATCACTTTGATCTCTCTTATCGGCCCTTCCAGTCTTCTTTTTTCCTGAGCAAGAGGGTCCCCGTGGGTATCTTCACGCCTAATCGGGTGGTCTCCCTATAAGGAATCTCTACAGTCGCCCTCATTGGATGAGTGTTTCTATCTATTTCTTCAGGTCGAAGCAATCATTCGTGTCGTGGCCGTGATCCTGGTGAAAGTGACAATACTTGTCACGATTTCTCTTTTCTGGTGGGACCCAAATTCTCTCTAGCCATTTGATGCTTGCGTCATCCTTTAGGTGCAGAAACACTTACTCTATGGGCGCATTGAGGGGGTGTAATTCTAAAACTTGCTCGGGAGCATATTGAATTGAGGCCTAGCCCCACCGTTATCATTACCTCCCTTACCCTGGGTGCTCATTTCTTCCCTAGTAGCTTGCTGCACCCTTTTTATTTTGTTAGACTGTGAGCCAGCCCCCGCCTCTCGCTCTCGTAGGGCGCTGAGAATATCCTTACCATTCATGTGTTATTGTGCCTTCACCATGAGGTCAGCCCTACGTGATGGGGATTTTTCGAGAGTGAGAATAGGAATTTTGAGGGAAACAACCCCACCATGAAAACAGCCACAATCACATTTTCCTCAACATTATCCACTTCCAGCATCTCCTTGTTGAATCGAGACACATAACCTTGGAGGGACTCGCCCTTGCTTTGCTTGATATTGAGTAGGTAAGTGGTGGACTTCCGATGTCTCTGTCCACCTATGAAGTAGCCGACGAACTGGAGATTGAGTTCTATAAAATTTGAGATGCTTCTGGGCTTCAATCGACTGAACCAAACTCGGGCAAATCCCTTGATAGTTGTGGGAAAGGCCTGACACATGATCTCTCGAGTGCCACCTGAAGGTTCATATGTGCCTTATAGGCTTCCAAATGGTTGAGGGGGTCTCTACCTTCGTCGAACATCTCCATCTGAGGTGGCTTAAATTTGCTAGACAGGGACCTTGCCAGCACCTTTGGAGTGAACAGATGATCAATCCTCTGGATAAGCTCATCAATGGTGGCCAGGGCTTTTCCCTTCATGGTCGCCTACATGGTCGTCATCTCCCTTCTCATGTCCTCCATCTTCTCCTCCCAAAGGTCAAGGGTATGAATCCTTTCCCCAGGTTAGCTCGCCTCCTGGAATAGAGAAGCCATGGCGCTTCTTACTTCGTCCTCTTATCCCTGGCCACCATCACGGCTCTTGACAGGAGGGGCATGAGGTCCTCCCCGTTCTACTTCCTAGTTGCCAGGCTCACCCATTCAGCTTCTCAGCTCCTGTATATTTTTTGGTCCATCAATAGTTAGACGCTTGTCGTCAAACCCTGGATCCTCTGCTTAAGGATAGCCACTCGTCGTGCATCGCGGTGTCCTTCATTTGAAATGGAGGTTTCTTGTTCATTGACTCCGACATCAGGGTCGTGCTGAGCCACTATTGACATGATCTCGACCATGTAGATCTTCTGTTCTCAGGGAAGCAGACTTCCCACAAATGATGCCCATTGATGGTGTATGGAATCGAGGATACCCTTACACCAGTCAGATGGTCACACGGTAGGCCCAGGTTTCTAGCAGAATGAACCCTACACAGCATAGATGGACAGCCAAGGAGCTAGACGTTAGCGGGGGCCAAACTTCAAGCTCTCTTATATCAAGTCAAACTACTGGGGGATGTACAAAAAAAGCTATTCAAATTAGGGTTTCTATTGTCCCATACCTGGTGAGCTAGTCATAACCCATACATATAGGCTTGAGTAATGGCGTATCAAATGAGATCTCGCCTGTCTCTTTCCCCTACGTTCTTCACCATGTCTTCCTCTGCTTTCTTTATCTTTTACTCAGTATGTCAGGCCAGCTGTAGAGAATATTCTCCCCTGGTAACGACTTCCAGATTATGCTTATCTTTAAGCAAGGAAAGTGGGGTCTCTATCTTTTTTGCTTGTCGGGGATTTCTGGAGGTAGGGTGCCAGTCATGGTTATGACTCCATTGTTTGGAGTCAAGTGTTTCTAGGGCATTCGGAGTGTCAGGTATTGTAGGGTGGAGTGTGTGGCTCGGTGTTTCAGGGTTATGCCCGGGTATTGGGAGGTCGTCGGGTAGCCAGGCCTCTCGCTGATGACTTCAATATCTTTTGGGTTAGGGGACCCCGGTCAGGGGATCTTGAAGATTCCTTAGGGATCCTTTCGGTCGATTTCTTTGGGGTCAGGACTCTGCTGGTTCATTAGGGTCGGTTTATAAAGGCCTTGACATCTTTCCCCATCAAAGAATTTCATAATAACAAAGTCTATATATATATAGTGACAATTGTAATGTTCAAACAAGACAAATTATGCTAATGGGTCATTAGATTGTTGTCTTATTGAGCCTTTTTTTTGTTGATGTGTCAAAGCCAAACCTACCTTTACAAGCTTGAGCTCGGCACCTAAGTTTTGTCTTCATGTGATGAGTCCGAGCTAAGTTCGGTAAAGTTTGGCTCCGCTCAACCCATTGACACTCCTAATTAAACCATTGAGAGATTGTATTCTCTTAGGCTATCTTTGGTATGCAATCTCATATCATAGATCATCATTTGGGTAAAATTATGATTGTTTAGTATAGGCTCTAGTCTTTGAATTGAGTTTGTATTTCAACCCATTTTGATTTTGCATTGAAAAGCACAATCTCGATCCAAAGATCACAAAAAAGCTATAGTAATAGAAAATTCACATATTGAGATTAAGGGTATTTTGGTATTACCATAAAAGATATAAAAAGTGTCTCCTATGTTCGTCATGATATAAACCTCACTGGAAGGAGATGTGGATCTCTTTTCCTTCACTTTAGCATTCACCCTGCCATTGTGGTGGTTGAGGAGAACTATTGTCCTATAATTCTTAAGCAGGATGACAATTTCATGTCTAGTTTGGTCTGACAACTTGTCTACATTACATACAACTCCTCAACTTGTGAAAGATGTTCATACTTTCATGCCTCTATCATGCTAGGAGTAACCTTTTTTTACCTTGTACAAGACAAAATAAACTAAAATGGATCAAAATTAGTATTGGCAGCTCATTGATGGCAAGGTACGCTGACCTAGATTTTTGACTTGACTCAAAGAGCTCAAGAGTCAATTCGACTCTAGAGTCATTGGAGTTAACTTAGGGAGTCATGCCACTTGTTATTTTTATTTTTAAAAAATATAAAAAATATTTAAAGATATTACAAAAGTACACAGTATTTTGGCTTAAATATTGTTCATTTTCTTGATAAAATATAAGTATTTTGTAGTATCATAATTTGAAAATCTAAAAATAAATTATACAAACTATTAAAATTCTAATACCATAGCAAGGTAAATGTAATTAATTCTAAACTCTAACATCCGTACAAAAGCAAAAGTACTATTAATAGTATTAATATACTGAAAAACCAAAGTACATCTTCTCAACAACACAAGAAACAAAATATCATCTAGTCTCCAAGGTTTAGATTTACATTGTTTGAAGTTAAAGTATAATCTTCTTACCACTTTATCATTCATTCTTTCAAAATCTTTACTCTTTCTTTTAAGGTCAGAATGTCTTTAGGAGCTCATTTGTTGGAGACTTCAGTAAAGAAACCTTAATCCCAAAAAAATTTGAAGTTTCTGATTGTGTTACAATTTAGATTTGAGTCATTTTAAGGTTTATAAGACTAAACTGATTCGCATGAATTAGTCTAAGTCAAATGAGTCCATTGAATAAGTAACTTGACTCAGTGAATTAGGTATAGTTTTGAGTTAACATCATGACTTGATTCGTGACGCTCATGAGTGGAATCAATTCGGGGGAGTCAATGAGTCAAACTCAAGGAGTTGGCAAACTATGATTGATGGCCTTAACTTTATGCAATTTCAAATGACAAAGTCATCTATGTAATGTTATGGAGAGCAAAGGGAGAGGCCATATCTAGAAAGAAGTGGGCCCAAACTTAGCCCGTTTTAGAACAACGAGCTTCGGGCTGAGTTTGAGCTGCCTGAATTAAAACTCTTTTATTAATTTTTTGGGCTGATTTTAGGCCCATAATTGCCCCTAAATGCATATTATATGGTTTTTTTAACAACTGACACTTGAACTATATGTTGATAGTAAATTTGTTAAAAACACATGAATCCAAAAAGAATAATATATATATATATATATATATATAGACCTAATATGAACATATAAATAAATTATTATTTGCTAACTAGTTCGGGTCGAGCCGGGTTGGAGCCTCGGGCTGAACTTGAGCCTGCCCAAACTCGGCCGGAATAAAACTTTGGGCCTAAAAGTTAGGCCTAAATTCAGTCCATCCCAAAATTTGGCGTTGCCCGATTATTTTTCTTGCCCGACATGTCGGGCTTCGGGCCTGCCCGACCCAATTGATAGCCTTAATCAAAATCTCAAAGATACAATCCAAAAAAATTTGGGCCAAGGGACACATCACTCCTGTACCCCAAACACAATTAGTGTAGAGCTCAACCTGTACACCAAGGCTGTCTTGTATTCAAGGTTGCACAATCAATGCTCCTCAATCAACAATACTCTTAGTTGCTAATTAGGCTCATTCCTCAACAATCTCTCACTTGATAATTGATTCTGAACAATCTAGCTCCATTTATAAAATGCCAAATATGTGTGCGAACTTGATGTGAATCTCCTGCATGTTCTCAAGCTAGAAGACTGGCAGAAGCTAAACATGTCTTTGATCTTTCAATAGTAATGTTAATGTGAATCTTTGCCAAGGTAACTATGCATTCCTCCATAAGTGAAGAAATGAATGTATAAAGTGATATTTGATATCAATATGCTTTGTTTGTGCATAAAAGGATAGATTTTTTGCTAGGTTAATTACATATTGATTGTTATTATATAATTTACAATATCTATTTGCTTCTAATCCAATTCTTTCAAGAAAGACTATAGCCATATCATCGCCTTTCACACTTTCATAGTTGCCACATAGTCTGCTTCTATAGTCGAAAGAGTAACAATTTTTTTCAACCTTGAGACACAATTTATTATTGCGCCATTCAAAGTAAAAAATGTAACCTATAGTGCTCTTTCTATCATTTAGATCTCCTGTTATGTTATAATCAACATATCCTTGTAGACTAATTTGTGCAACACCGTAGCACAATGACAAACCTGTAACACCTCACAAATACTTCATAACCATTTGATGGCTTGCCAATGTTCATTGTATGGATTATTCATAAACTTGTTAACAACTCCCACTACATGAGCAATATTTGGTTTAGTACAAACCATGGCATACATAAGATTACTAACTACAAATGCATATGGTGCCTTTGACATGTGCTATCTCTCTTTATCTATCGTTGCACCACACCTTTTAGAAAGTTTGAAGTGACTTGTTAGAGGAATGCTAACTGGCTTAGAACCATCCATGTTGAATCTCTTTAATGTTGCTACAGGTACTATGACTGGGACAAGTTGTTCACCCTGTCTTTGCTAATCTACACTCCAAGGATTTGTTTTCCTGTACCTAATCCTTTATAAAAATCTCTTTAGAGAGTTGTCATTTCAACCTTATTATTTTAGGAATACTTGAACCTGTAACCAATATATCATCATCACATACAAGAAGAGAATAATGAAGGAATCATCAAACTTATTGAAATAACAACAAAGATTAGTGTGACATCTTTTCTACCCATTACTAGACACAAAACTATCAAACCTACTGTACCAATGTCTAGGTGTTTATTTCAATCCATACATGCTCTTCTTGTGCCTACAAAACATATTATCTTTACCTGAGTACCATTGTGCCTATTGCATATAAATGTCATTATTCAAGACACTATGAAGAAACATTGTCATTAAATCTAGTTGCTCTAGATGCAAGTCTTCTTACTACCATAATACTCAAAACTAATTAGTAGTAGATATTTTTACAATAAGAGAAACTCATAAAATATTTATGAGTAGTCGATATCTAACTTCTATTGAAATCCTTCTACGACCAATCTAGCATTTTATCATTTCTATTATGATATTCTTTAGCCTATAAACTCACTTATTATGTAAAGCTTTCTTGCCCTTGGGTAGTTCAACCAAATCCCATATTTTGTTTGATGATAAAAAATTCTTCTTATCATCTATTGCAAACTCCCACTTAAATTTGGTTTTAGCATTCATAGCTTCTTCATAACATTCTTATTTAGCCAACAATAAACATGTTAGAGGGACCTAAGTATTGGAAACTCAAGTAGGAGGGACTCAAGTTTCGACTTAAATATTTTCATCAATAAGTTTTAATAAATACCTAAGTGTTATTTCATCAAATTTCACATATTTACTATCATTTAGAGTTGTTGAAAATTTCATTTTTTCTTAGCTCTCCTTATACATAAAATTTACATTAAATATGCCATTATCACTCTTAATGAATTTTTAATTTTATGGGTCTTAAAATCAGTAACCAAACTCATTAATATCATATCCAATAATTATGCATTTCCTAGACTTAGGATCTAATTTACTATTCTCGTCAGAATCAATATGAACATAAGAGGTACAACCAAATATTCTTAAGTGTGATAGGTTTACCACTTTTATAGTCCATGCTTCTTCTAATAGTCTAAAGTCCAATGCAATTGATGGTCCTTTGTTGATCAAGTATACTA
>JAOXJP010104180.1:0-14300 GCA_025762735.1 Platanus orientalis | reverse complement strand
GTAGTGGTTTTTGGCTTGTGGCTTTTGTTTTCTTTCTTTTCTTTTACTTCTCATCTTCTTGATGAGGTGTCTTCTCTGGTTTTGTCTTTTGTTTGTTTTTTCTTTTGTTTTTCTCTTAATAAAGTTGGCCAGTTTTATCTCTCAGAAAAAAAAAAAAAAGATTTCTGGGTTCCTTTATCAGTGAAATCGCCCCTTCAAATCAGGGCCTTTGTCTGATTTTTCTCTAGGGTTTATCCCCTATTGAATGCTCAATTAGTTTCGTAAATTCCATTGAAATAACTTGCTATTTTACCTTAGTTCTTTGGGTTAATCCAGCTTCTTGATTGAGTTCTCTGCAGAATTTTATGCAGCAGGTTGGGTTTTTATATAATTTTATATACCTGTACATATCAGTTTACTCTGAAATTTTATACACTAGTTTACTTAACCATCTACTAGGACTCTGTAAATTTTCGTGTCAATCTGAATTTTCTGCAAGGGTATTTTCGTAATTTCACTATTCTATAATGAAATTTTCAGAATTGGTTTCTGTGTTGTTTCTTTCTTTTAAATCTTGTTTATAGCAGTTGTTTGAGCCCACAACTGCAGGAAGTTACTGCCTTTTCATAGGAATCCCTGCATTAGGCACCTAAAGGAAGTCCTAATTATTAAGCTGGAAGCAGGGCCACCCTTCATCCTAGATTTTTGGCAAGATCTTTGATATGTGGTATTTCTCTCACCCAGTAATTGATGATATTTGCAAAATTTTCAGTGGACCTGAAACCACTAAAAAACATCTTAGTGTTCTGGCTTGTCTTTGGGAGTCTTTGCAAAAATATGAGTGCGGTCCTCAAACTGAAGATCCGAGATTTCTAGGCCTTATCTTTCAAAAGCAAAACCTTAAAAGAGATCTCCTTCTACTACCCTTGTTAACAGCCCCTCTAATGCCTTAGTGACTAAAAGGAAAATAAACAGAGAGAGGGTTCACTTTTTCTTAAACTTCTGGAACCTCCAAAGAAACCAGTTAAGGTGCCATTTATGAGAATGGAGAAAGAGGCAGACCCATAACATCTTCTTATTGAAGACCTCCACTTATCCTCAAACCTGTCCTTGTGAGCATGTAGTCTAGAAAATTATAACTAACATGATTTTAATCCTTTTTCATAACAATCTTGCATTGAATTTCCAAATCCCCTGACTGAAAACTGGACACGATCCATAGTTGATCTTCTCTTGGGCATGGCCCCTTGTCCTGTAGAGATAATAAGTGTCAGAACCTCCTTAATCCTTGAAGGAAGCACTTTTGACATAATCATGTATACATAGACTGTTAGGCTAATTGGTCTTAAGTATTTGATGTTCTCTGCCCCTCTTCATTTTTTGGTACAAAAGTGATAAAAGTTGTATTACTATATCCAAAAAAGCTCCATTGATGGACATCTTTCACTTCTGCAAGGAGAAACCGTTAGGTCTTGGAGCTTTGTTTCCTTCTAGGTCTCAGATAGCACTTTTTTTGTTCTTCACTGTATATTTTTAAATTTTTTTTATTTCATCTTCTTCGAAGGGTCTCTCCAACCTTTTCCTTTGTGGATCAAAATCTGTTTGAAACTTACCCCCTCTGGTGTCGGTCTATAGGCCCATGGGTCCATATACAGCTTATTGTGGAATTCAACCACATGAAACTTGGTTGACTCCCATTCTTCCATAACCTCCTCGCCTCATCTACAGTTTGCTATTTGGTAGAAAAATCTAGTGTTGCTGTCCCCCTCCAACCGTTGAACTCGAGATTTTTGTCCCCATTTCACGTCCTCTTTAGTTACCACCCTGCTGATTTCTTCTTCTAATCCACAACTCTAGCAATAATTTTGTCCTCTAATTAATGCGGCGTTGGCTAATATTTCTGTGTACCACTTTTTCATCTTCAAAATTCCAGTGAAAGTTGTGAAAAGGATTGAACAACTCCAACAGACTTTCCTGTGGGAAGGGGATGAAGGAAGACAGGTTCTTTTAATTAAATGGGATGTGGTTTGCAAGGTAAGCGTGATGGGGGTCTAGGTATTGTAAATATTGAAAAAAGGAATATTGGGTTGTTAGGGAAGTGGTTGTGGAGATTTGCTTTCGAAAAGGGCGGCTTGTGGCAATCATTGATTCTCAGAAGGTATGGGTGGGATTGTGGTCATTTGGTAAATTTTAGAGTTTCTTTGATATGGAAACATATTATTAGAATCCGTTCTTTGTTTTCCTTTCATATTTGCCTTGTGATTGGCAATTTGCGCTTGAGTCAGATTCTAGAACAATGTCCAGTGCAGAGTTAATGCTCTTTTGGACCTCGTTCTTAGACTTTTCTGTTTCTTTTCTCAAGAGGATTAATGGGTGTCTGATATTCTTTCAAATTTTTCTTCTGATATTTTTTGGAATCTCTCTTTTCTCTAGAGACCTTTTTGAGAGGGATATTGAAGCTATGATTAATCTTCTGGCCTTTATTAGGGATGTTTATGATGCAGCACATAAGCTCTGATACCAAAATTAATGCATAACAACCCAAATATACCAATCATAGAACTACCACAAGCACAGCTGAAGACATTAGGGTCTGCCAAGGCTTTTGGGTGTGGGTTAAGCTGGTTCTGAAGGGGTCAAATCTGAGCTGAACCAAATGTTTAAATAGGTTCTGATCTAAGTGTAAACAGCAGTGTATACAATAGGGATTTAGGACTAAACAGTCAGTAGTCAAAGGGCTTATGGGGGATTAAGTGGGGACAGAACAAGGTTGTTTCTGGGGCAGAATGGGAGGCTTGAACAGAAGGCTATTTGGGGTGTTTATGCTGGATTTCAGGGCCTGTTTTAGGGGTATGCACAACAGATTAAATATGGCTATTGGAGGGCTGTTTAGACTCAGTACATTGGGTCAAAACAGGGGTTAACATCAAGGTAAAACTGGGGGTGTACCTGCAGGGTCTGTAGGCTACTAATCTGGTTCAGGACAGGCTTCAAACAGTGGGAGGGTGATAGGGTTTAAACAAATGCTATTAGGCAGAGTATGGGTCTGGACAGCAAAGTGTGAATGTTTGTATTGCAATAAATAGGTGTGCACTCGACAGAACGGTCAAGTAATCAGCTCCTTGTAATCACACACAAATTAAGGCTTACTCAGATGATCCAAACAACAGTCCATGAGTGGGACTGATGTAAGGCAGTGCACAGAAACAGAAGCAGCTGTTGTTAGTGTTTTGTTTAGAACTTTCTTCAATATATTAGCCCCGATCCGAGCCTGGCGGATGGTTTGGAATGGGCTATTTCTAGGAACGGTAGATTTACTTCTAAGTCTTTATATTTGGAGATGGTTGGGTGTAAATTTACTCTCTCTATCGCTTCATCATTGAACATCTCGTTCGTGTGGACTCCTAGAGAGGCTAATTCGTTGGTGGATGGTCTAGCCAAAAGCGTAGTGCATTGGGATTCCATGGTGGCTGAACTGGAGTGATATCATTATGTAGTGGTTTTTAGGACAATGTCCATCTTTCTTTCTCCTTCTCCTCCTCTTATAGTTAGTTCATGTATCTTTTTATATCTCTTTCTCTTTTATTTCCCTTTTCTTTTTATGATCATTGTATGATCTTTGTACATCCTCTTTTTCCATCTATAAAATTCTTAAGTTATCCATAAAAAAAAAAAAAAAGGTCATTCCCTATAGAGGCATTTGGATTCCGGGTATTCCATCAAAAGTTTCATTCTTTTTGTGGAATGCTTTCTTGGATTAAATTCTCACCCTTGATCAGTTGCAGAGTAGGGGTTGGAATTTGGCTAACAGATGTGTGCTGTGTCTAATGGATGAGGAGTCGGTGGATCACTTATTTGCTCATTGTGCCTTGGCACACCGGGTTTTGGGGCTTCTTCCTCTTTCATCTTAATATTTCTTGATCCTTTTCCCTCCCATTTTTGTGATTTGATTTCGGGGTAGTGGGTTCATGATTTAGAGGGCTTGCTTGCTATCATTTGGTTTTACCTGTTGGGGGCCATTGGAAGGAAAGGATTTATATTTACAGAACCCTGTTTGACTGGATGTCTAGTAGAGTGGAGTTTGTGGATGGGGAGTGTCATTCTTATTGGTGTGAGGAATTGTAGTGTTTGGTGTTTCTGTTGGTTTTTTCTGTTTTTCCCTTTGGCCTTTCCATCGCCTCAATGAGGGTCTGTTTCATTGTTGGTTTGTTTTTATTTTTTCTCTTTTCATTAAAGTTTGGGCCGTTTATCTCTGTCAAAAAAAAAAAAAAAATGGCACCACATAATGGATCAGTTCTAGGCATGTAAATAATGGTCGAATCAGCAGTAGTACCCTCCTTTAAATATATGCTTTTTATTTTTATTTTCTTGCTGCTAAGCCGGGCCCGAGCTGAGAAGGGCATAGCTCGGGTCATCTTGGCTTGTTGCCACCCTTAGAGCCAACCAGCCCACATTCTTGAACCCACAAATCTCTTTAATCAAGTCTTGTCTGCAATGCTAAGTTTTGTTTCTTAAAAGATTACTAGGTCTAACCTTCTTCTAATAATTACTTTAACAACCAATTTTTCTCACCACTGCAAAGGACTCTAGTCGAATCAAGCGCGGCAGCCGTTCCAAGGCTTTTATGCTACCATTCAGGCCTTATTTAAGATAGGAGAATGAGGTTTAAGCAAGAGACTCCGGGTTTTGCCTAAGGCGAGTAGCAGACTTTGGTTTCAGTGTAACATTCTAGGACAATATATAGAGATTACAACGTTCTTTTCGGTCTCCAATTCTTGTAGAAACTTGCTCATGATTGATGTAGATAACTTTTTTCAGCTTTTGTATGTGCCACATCACAAAAGAGCAAGATTTAAAAATATGTAATTTTATTTTCGAGTCTAGTAAGGGGTATTTTAATTTTTTGTTTTGGGAATTTTTTTTGTAGTAATTTAGAGTCTAGGGAGTTATGTAACAAGGCAAAAGTTTGCTAAAATGTTAGGGATTTTGGCTTGCACGATCAACCAATATTTTGATTTCTTTTGAACTTTTGAATGGTCAAAAGAAGGGGCCCACAAGGTGTTGATCGTATAGCCACCCTTGGGATCTTTTGGGATTGTTTTTCTTTTTTAAATTTATTTTATTTATTTTGTGGGACCCAATGGGAGCTGGTTGTACAGCTCTAAAGTCTCCAACTTTTGGAGATCTTTAGATATATTTTGGGGGGGCCCACATGCCTAAACGAAAGTTGTAGAGTTTCTAGATTTTAGAGATTATTGTGGGGCCCAATTGTCTTGATTGACAAGGTAAAAAGTTGGTAACCAAGGAGTCTATTTTTTGTTCGGAATCTCATGTTGTTAGTAGTTGATTTGTTTTACGATTCTATTTTAATATGAAGTCCTAGAATCTAGGGATTTTATTAGAGTTATGATTTTTTTCTTTTTTAAGCATTGTAAGCCTATTTAAAGGCCTTAACGTATGTAACAAAGACAGTGAATTTTGAAATTTAAAAAAAAGTGTGATTTGTATGTGTGGCCATGGGCCCTATCTATCCCTTTAGGATAGAGTCGTTGACTCCCCCCCCTCTCTCTCTCTCTCCTATCAGCCCCATGCCTCTCCGTTCTTCTCTTCTTTTCTCCTTCTCCACGTGAAGAGATATCATCTCTCTCATTTCTTTTCTTCTCTCGTTCAATCTTTTCTATTTTTCAGATTTGTTCTACATCAGTTTGGTATCAAAGCTTAGGGAACCAACTTGTTCTATTCTAGTTGGGATCCTAAAAATTTTCACATGGCCAACAAAAGGGAAAGATCCCTTACCTCTTTGAACGCTATGGTGGATGTGCATGCACATGAACTTGCAGGGTTGAGAAGAAATATTCTAAATTTGAGCAAGAAAGTGGATGATAGGTTTGAAACAATTTCGGTTTGACTGAATGTTATTCTTAGTGCTCTCAATTCTATGGGGACGCAACAAGATGGTATGGTCCAAACATGTTTTTCAGCTAACCAACCCTTGAAGGAGGGACTATCAAGTAAAACCTCCAGCCCAATAATTCCCAAAAGCTACCATAAATCTACTAAAAAAAAGGCCAAAGTGATGGTGCAGCCTATTCTTTAGAGGAACAAACTTTCCATCAGATCACGAGTGAAAGGGACAAACCCACCATGTTGGACAGCTTGAAGAAGAAATCAATTCTTGGACTTCCACCTCATGCTTATCTAATTTTGAGAAGTCCAGAACCAATTACCCGTGGCAGCCACAAGAAAGGACCACTTCTAAATTCGAGTACGAATTTTCTCCCACCTTGGGAGAATGATGCGGATAATTTTTTTTTTCCGCTTGTGAATGTGTCACATCACAAAAGAGCAATATTTAAAAATATGTAATTTTATTTTCGAGTCTAGTAGGGGGTAGTATAATTTTCTGTTATAGAATTTTTTTTTGGTAGTAATTTAGAGTCTAGGAATTTATGTAATAAGACAAAAGTTTGCTAAAATTTTATGGATTTTGGCTTGCACGATCAGACAATATTTTGGCTTCTTTTGAACTTTTGAATAGTCAAAAGAAGGGGCCCACAAGGTGTGGGTCGTACAACCACCCTTGAGATCTTTTGGGATTCTTTTTTTAAATAGTTTTATTATTTTGTGGGACCCAATGTGAGCTGGTCGTACAGCTCTAAAGTCTCCAACTTTTGGATATCTTTAGAAATATTTTGGGGGGCCCACATGCCTACATGACAACTGTAGAGTTTCTAGATTTTATAAATTCTTGTTGGGTCAAATTGTCTTGGTTGGCAAGGCAATAAATTGGCAACCAAGGAGTCCTTTTGTTAGGAATCTCAAGTTTTTAGTAGTTGATTTGTTTGAAGAATCTATTTTAATATGAAATTCTAAAATCTAGGGATTTTATTAGAGTGAAGATTTTTTTCTTTAGCATTGTAAGCTTATTTAAAGGCCTTAACGTATGGAATAAAGACAATGAATTTTGGAATTAAAAAAAAAGTGTGATTTGCATGTGTGGCCGTGGGCCCCTATCTATCCCATGAGGGGGTGTCGTTGACCCCCCCGGTCTCTCTCTCCTATCACCCCCACGCCTCTTCCTTCTCTTCTCTTCTCCTCTTCTCCACGTGAAGAGATACCATTTCTCTTTCCTATTTCTTATTTTCTCTCTTGCAATATCTTCTATTTTTCAGATTTGCCCTACATCACTGATGCACCACTTTCTTCTCATAGTTGGTGCCTCATTTGAGAATTAACTCCTCCCTATGTTCTTTCTTTAGGTCCATATGGTCTATGCCCCTGTTCTGAAACTTACCACCTTTTTCCATTTCTAGGGCAGCAAACACAACCCATACTTCTTGCTGACCCCTAGATATCTGCTCACTTCATCAGTTCATTGAAGGACCTGCTGTGACACTTCAGATGGGGGGTCAACCTCTTCTCGAGACTCTGCCATTTCATTGGACATTTCTCTATACTTCTTTATCTTGACTCTTTCTGGGATCGAAGTAATGAAAGTCTCATCAGGGACCACATCCAGGGCTTGATGGTTTGATATAACTTCACCCCATGAGCCCAAACTCCTGCTGCCCCAGAGCTTTACTAGTTTGTGTGGGTCTAATACAAGCCATTTCTGCCTTGCGTGTTTAGTGTTATTAATGCAGGTTTGTCATTACCATTGAGAGGAACTCACATACTATCTTATTTTGCCATAACTATATATTGGCATTAGCTATTGACTACTTATTTGTTGTATTGTTGATTATTTGGTTCTCTACTTCTGATAACTGTTTTTTGTTCTTTTGAGGAGTAACCTTTGATTTGGGATTGAATCTGTTAACTAAGAAAGTAGCCGCTACTTTAAATTAAGCATGTGGAACACGCTCAATCCTAACCAAGGAGTGTCTACTACATTTTTGATATGAAGCGTTTTGTGTAATGATATTTGCTTGCTGAGGTGGTTAGTTATTTTCAATTTATTGTTACTTTTCAGATAATTATTGAAGATGCCAGTTTGTTAAGTTGCTAAAGTGTAGGGAGTTTCTACCATATATCCAGGTTCAAAACCTGTCCTCACCACTAACAACTAACTGCAAACCTGTGTGCTTATGATAAAAAGGATGAAAAAGTAAATAGAATGCTGAGGTGGATCATGTAAATGCCGATTCACTGGCCTCATTTGTAGGGTATAATTTCTTGTAAATAGTTCGACTTTGATAGTTCCCAGTTATGATGTGTGACTTCATAGGAAAATCTTTATCTCAATAATAATTATTATTACTTTTGTTTTTAGAATACATTTTCTTTTTTCTCTTCTTATTTATTTAGTTTTTTAACATTTTGTCACTTGCTTAAGAAGATCATTGTGAATTGCAGACTTTGATGGAGAGTGGCATTACTGATCAGATGCGTGTGACAGAGCTTCTATTACATGACGTAAGCTTCTTAAACTTGTAGTTAAAAAAATTGGATATTTTTGTTAAAGATGTTTTTAGGAGTCTGATAATGTGCCTTTAGCATTGGTTTTCAGATTCTGATATTTTCTGGTGGCATAATCAATCTTTATATTTTTTTATAAGCAATTTCCGGTAGACCATAGCTCCCAATACTTACCAGAATAATGAAAATGGCAACTAGTTGAAGTTCAGTTTTGGAAGCTGTTCTCCAATCTGAATGTCAAATTTTTTACAAATTTATGAAAATTTAGGATAAAAATAGTAGAAAAGGCTTTTATGTGCAGATCTTGTGGGTGGAATAATACTTATTAAAATTAAGGTGGAGATGAATCGCATTAGAAAGAATTTTAGAAACAAATTATTTGTTGAAAGTCTTTGGGGAACAAATTCTGGATCACGAGTGGTTCTTGTTTTTTTATTTTTTTATGTTCTATTCTTGGACCCCAAATAGTTGGGATAAGGCTGTTTGTTGTTGTTGTTGTATGTTCTATTCTTGGAATTATATAGTCTTTATTCTGATGAGATCTGTAAGCTTCAATGATTTTTTTTTATTATTATTTTAATATTTAGATGCTGAGTTGTTGGGCACTCTTTTTGGAGCATACGAATAATACAAGTTCACCATAAGTTTCTAATTGGTCCATCTTTGACACAATTTCCCAGGCCCACGTTTTGGTCTTTCTAGAAATACAAGTTTATTTTTTTGAAAGGGATTTTCTGAACTGCATGTAATTGGGAATGATTGATTTTCTGGTAGGGTTGGAGAAGAATGTGCGTTTGCTGACACACTTGCATTGTGTGTTTACAATTGATTTCGGTATAATCTAGTAAATTTTTTTTTTTGTTTTGTCTTTTTATAAATTTGCCAATGTGTTCGTTAGGCATGAAACTGTGTTTCATTATAGATCTCCAGTGTTTAGTTGATAATAGTCTCGATGGAATGGAAAAACAAAGGTGATAATGAAAGAGCTCAATAATGAAGGTAATAGTCTTGATGAAATGGATGAAGCTTTAAAATGCTAGGCATGGAATTTTTGATGAACGAGCTCTCTCTCTCTCTCTCTCTCAAAAAATTATGCTCTTTTTCTGGAGTTGTATAAATATGTTTTCACAGTTTTATTAAAGCACATTGGTGACCCCTAGGCAATATGGCTCCTAGGTTTGATATTGTCTAAACCGTAATTACTACAGCGAGAAACGATGCGAAAGTAAGAAGCAGGAAGTGGGAAGTGAGGCTTACTAAATCATTGGGAATCAAGAAGCAAGAATCTATTTGAAGAGTGATTGGGAAGTGATTGAGGAAGCTAACAAGAAGCGATCATGGAAGCAAACAAGAAGCGATCGTGGAAGCGGATAAGAAGTGATTAAAATACAATGTGGTAGCGATTATATACATAAAATGAAGATTAAGATATAAATAATATTCTAATAGAAGTAAATAACTAAATCTACAATCAATAGGTACAATTACAATGAGTGATTACTACTAGGAAGTGAATAACAATAAGTTACAATGAATGAATATGTATAAATACATTATAATAAAGTGAATGAAGTTGACAATGTTATAAACAAACTTAAAAATGTAGTTTCTATACTATGCAAGTAACAAACAATCATGACATAAGTATGAAAGTAACACTTCCTTAGTTGCTTCCGTATTTGATTCTCATGCTTCCCAAAACGCTTCCCTCAACTGTTTCTCATGCTTTCTAAAACGCATTTTCATGTTTCCCAAAATGCTTCCGAATCGAATTAGCTTCCTCAACGAGCTTCCTAGGAAACAAACTTCGCACCTGAGGTCAAGCTTCCCTGCAACTATGGTCCAAACATCCAAAATTAATAGTATTATGTATGTATACTGCTCACATCTTTATTCATTGTGAATTTTCAAGGAGCATTTGGAATTATTTTCCTAGTAGTCTTAACAGATCTTGGGTTATGCCAGATACCACTATGGAGTTAATTCAACTATGGAACAGCTGGGGTTGGGGTCTTTGGGGAAAAATTATTTGGATATATCTTATGCATGGGATGTTTTGGGGGTATTTGAGAGAAGAATTTGTCAAATCTTTGAAGGTTTAAGTCATAGTTACCACTTACTAAAGCGATGAGCGAAAGTGGAAAGCAAAAAGTGAGGCTTAATAAATCCTTGGGAAGTGAGAAGCTAAAAATGATAATAAAGTAAATAACTATAAGTTATAATCAATAATTTCAACTACAATACAATAAAGTGAATAAACTTAAATTGTAAATCATTTGTTATTAGTATGGCCAACCATACCTTACATTTTACCATACATAAGATTTTTTAGTAGATAACTTACATCTTAGAGTCGGACTATAGAAGACATTGTATAGATTTGAATATTTTTTATTGGATTGAAATAAAATAATATTAAACATTAAATTCAATACTAAATCTTTTTTCATACAAAATCATTACTAAATCTCATAGATAATATTCTCATTCAATGCTAACAACATAGTATTTACATTAAATAAAATACAATATTGTTTCTTAGATCACTTTCTAGATGATTCTCCAAATGATTCTACTCACTTCTTAAGAGGCTTCCACTCATTTTCCTAATAGCTTTCACTTGCTTCACCATGCTTCCCACATTTGGAAAGTGCGCTTCCCATTTTTTGGGGAAGCATAATGAAATTAGCTTCTCAAACGAGCTTCGTAAGCGAGCTACCCACCTTGTACCAAGCTTCCCTGCAACTATATGGTTAAAACAGTAATCTTTCAACCCCTGCATTGACTACAGAACTAGCTACTGTGTAGCCCACTGTTAGGTTCAAAAGAGTCCTCTATTTTGACCCTATTCATCCCTAAAACAATCCTTAATCAGCCTACTATTTTCCCTTATTTCAGCCTATCTGTGTGGCCTGTTACCAGCGGAAAATAACTCATCTTTAGGTTGGTATTCTACATCAGTTATCATATAAATAAAGAAAAAAATATATAATCATACCTCATTTGTTGATTTAGCTGATGGGTTGGCAAAGCCTAATCTAGCCATGTTTAGGTTCCTTTTCCTACAGGGGTATAGAGGGGTGCCCCACCCACTATCAATGTTGGTATTGGTGTTTTACATGGAAAAGATGCAATCCGGTGACCAAATTTGGACTGTTTGTTATAACTTCTAAGAACACAAGTTAAGAACTCAGTTGAAGCAAATAGAATGGATTTCAAATGAAACCGCCTCTTCTGTTCTTTTTTTTTTTTAAGTAACATTTGGATTGGCTGATCCCTTGTAAGGATCAGAGCAATCTAGACGTGGATCACTCAATCCTTATAAGGGATCGGATGATCCCCCTGTGGATAGCAATCCCCACCATAGACTTGGCTCGGACCCGTCCAATCTTGAGTTGGATCGGGTGATCCAATCCAGGATCAAATGAGTTTTAAAACCATGCTTCTTACTTCTTAGCATAGATGGTTGGTCTCAGGAAATATCCCTTCTTGTGCGGCATATCCCATTTCCATTTGAGTTTCCCATTTCTTAAGACCTTCCACATTGCATTTCACCTTGATTGTTTAGCAATGATTTAATGGTTCTATTTCCTTTTATATAATGAAAAGCATTTGAATAGATCCCTTAGGGCATTTTTCACAGCACCAACAATGTTATTTATTGATAAATGCCATGCATTAACAGTACATGCATCATTAGTGGGTTCCACCAAGTAAAACATGCCACACAAGCACAAGATTTTCTCTAACTTTTTTTTATTTTAATTCTTGAGCAACATGATAGGGTACATGACCATGTCCATGAATAGTGTGTCAAGACATATCAAATATCATCTTAAGTAATAAAAAAATTCTTCCCCACCTTTTGGGGCCCAGTTTACAGATCAGTACTCTTTGACAGAAACTATATTCATTAGTCATCATGAGATGTGACTTCTTCCATAAAGGGACAAAAGACAAACTTTTTAAGAGTCAGTCTTTTCATTTAAGGAACTTCAACTTAAGGTTATGATGGCAAATTGAAAGCAATTGAAAACATATAAGGCTCCAACTAATTTTCACTCTTTCAAGCCCAATCATGTGTAAGCTACAAAACATGTAATATATTGGATTATAGGAAAGTTTAAGTTCAAGGAAATAGACAAGATTGTATCTGCCTTAAGTCCCTAACTACAATACTGAAGAGCTTTGAGCAAAAGTGATTGCTAACCTATTGTGTCAACAACGGTGTAGGCAATTACATGAAAATAAATAAAACATCAATTGGAAAAGAAAAAAAAAAGGATTAACAAAGAAGAAGATGATCCCGATAAACAAGGAAAACCATAACTAGATGAGATATAAGAACTTCAAATAAATTAACTGCAGAAACAAAATTTGAGCAAGCATGCTACCACCAATATCTCTATTAAACATTGCCAATGAGTCATCATCATCCATCCATTGTCCCAACTATGTGGGGTTAGCTCGCCACTGCTAATGAGTGCAATGAGTAAATTAGACCTGTACCAATTAGCTATATAAAGAAGTCTAAACGTCCCCTCATCTTATGAAGATCACTCCTTGATGGCAAAAATGTACAATTACTACCTTCAAGTGTGTAAAATTTGCACTTAAATGCAACTCAATGAGATTCTAGAATCTCAAGTAAGGATATAGAACTCCATCAATGGTCCCCCTTGCCACAAGAAACATGTGAATTGGCAATATGCCTGAAGACAGGAATGAAGCTCACAGCTCACCCGTAATGCAAGCCTAGACGATGCCAATTAAAGCCCCAATGAAAGTTAACTGGTTTATGGTCAGTTCAATTTACAGGGTTAACAACTCGCCAAATTATCTATGAACCCAAGGGAAAAGTTAACTAAATTGACCACAGAAATTCGCTATACCACATTTCGTTCATCAATTCCTGAACACAACACGAATCACGCAACCTAAACAAAAAAAAAAAAAATTTACAAAACCTTAACAACCAAAATAAACAGAATTGGGTTTAGAACCGTTCGAACCTGTCGGAGACGACCAAGCGGCGTGGAGAACGCACCGCTCCTGCACATTTGAGCAGAACCCAACCGTAATCTTGTTGAGATCGCCGCGAAGAACCGATCCGTTCCAAACGGAAGATCCGTCATTAACCGTGACTTGCCCAGCTAGAACAACGTTTGGCGCGACATAGGCGTCGACAGCAATCTTGGGAAGCCATTGCCCTAACGGGATTATTTTTCTCTGCCCTCTATAGTCCCATTTCACTGGATCAGTCACAGTTACTTTCGCCGCTTCAGTTGAGAGATCACGCAGAAGAAGAGACGAAGATGACGGACTGCTGTTTACAACTTTTCTGGACAAACGAACGAGAGTCGCCATTTTTTTTTCTTTTTCTTTCTTTTCCTTCACAGGCGAGACAGAGAAAGAAAACGAGACAGGTGAGCGCCGGTTGACGGGTTTTGGGCACTAGGGTCTTGGATGCATGCAATGTCCCATAGGGGCCTCATATCCTCTGCGCCGCCCCCTCCCTCCATATCCTCTGCGCCGCCCCCCCCCCCCCCTCTCCTTGTGCGACGTTGTGGGTCAAGACACAAAGGGGTATCATTTCACTTTTTAGGGATGTCACATCACCCCCAAAAGTGAAATGATACTCTCCTCTGTCTCGGCCCGCGGGCATCAGGCATTGCAGAGGGGGGTGGCACAGACAATATCATATCCAATTTGAGCTGGCCTTAGTAGCCACGGGGCAGACCCACTTTTTTACATTATGAGCTCGGTTCATGAAGAAACTCATAACGCTTATGGCCGGATTTGGTTTATGAACACTTTCCTTTACGGGATGATATCGTATGTACCACACCCCTGATGGGACCACTCAGGGGGTGGAATCAATTCTCTGTTTAGAGGTTTTTGAT
>JAOXJP010104169.1:0-14300 GCA_025762735.1 Platanus orientalis | reverse complement strand
GTTGGTAACTTAGCCTGAAGGTGTAAATACCTTAATTCCATTAATGAGTTAAATGCCTTAAGGCTTTAGCTCACTAAAGTACAATGATTATTTTGTGATTTTCTATACCTTTACTGTATGACCCCTTTCCTTGGCTCTCTGGCTCGGAATTAGGCAAACTCAGTGTTTGGTTTTGAAGTCTCGGATGATCTGGTCGCAATGAGCCAGTCGAAACTAAATTACAATAAGGGCAAGGGGGAAAAATCATGGTTTTTTCATCTTGAAAAGCTCATGGATACACTTCGGAAGGGCAAGGAGGTAAAATTGATCTTAGAAATTTTCTGGTGAAAGAGGACCCTTGATTCAGATTAACCACAACCTCTGACAACGCTGAATTCTGATACTCGAGTTGAAAACTACGCCAAAAATACCCGTTTGGTCATATGGGGATCTCTTGATGGGAACTACTCCTGTATTGGTTGTGGATCTCTGCTTTGAGATGTGCTTGGAGGTTTTGAAGCTTGAGGGATATTAGGACTTTAGAAACTGACATACTGATCATTAGATTCCCGAGCAGTTGTCGGAGGAATTACAAAGTGGAGTCATTCGTTGAGATTGGGTTTCTGTAATTGCTTGAAGGTTGGGAAAATGAACTGTCAGACTTCCTCCAATATACCAGCTTGTAAAATGGTCTTTCGAAGATAGGGCAGAGACCGAACAAATGAGTCTGACCTTGCCCCATTTTGAGTTCAGGAGAATCTTTGAGAGAATTCTGTGTGTTGAATATGGACAAACCGGCTTGTTCTGTTTTGAGCAAAAGTGATGGTGTGGAACATGGGAATCTCGTAATCTAGTAAAAATTTGATACTTTGAAAGTATTGGAATTACAAGGATGTGGCCATTGACAGACTAAATTTCTAAGTTTGGGTGGACTCTCAAGAGTCGGTTGATCACCCAATTCCCGGTACGGAATTATTGTTCCTTTTGGAGTGATTAAGGGATCCATTCAGATAAGTTCCACGAAAGCTTATGTCCCTTAGATAGTTTTTTGAAGGTTTCACAATTTCAGAGAGATAGACGCCAACTAATCATGATTCAGATGACTGGAGAACATGTTGGCTCCATATGAGTGGAACGGGATTAGGACCGCCTTTTGATCCTTTAGGAAAGATTTGAGATTTCGCCTAGATTTGATATACCAAAGTCCTTTTCTTATGCCTGAAGATTTGAAGCTAAGGTTAGGGGCAAGGCATGGCCATTGATCTTTTAAAATTTAGAGATCGGATGAACCTCTAAAAGCTTTTCCAAGGGTCACTTTCAGGTTAGGGTTAACCTAAATGGAGAGGTTGACTATTGCCAATCTTGATGAGGGTTGACTCTGTGGTGAGTTTCTTGAAGTTGGGAGAAGCAGGGGTGTATAGGGTCTGAAATTACATTATTCTGACAATGGGAGAGGTTCTAAGGATCCTTTGAGGGTCGAGGGGTGAATTCTTGGAGGTATAAAAGGGTAAAATGGTAATTTCTACCCACAGGTCAAAAATGAGAAAATGAAGGTTCTTTGTCTGTGATGCTTCACGACAGGAAGGCATATATAGACGAGTGAAATTCAGTGATCTGAATGATAAATAGTGAGTTCTAGGCCCTTGAAGGTAAAAGAGTAAAATTATAATTTTTCTACCTGTGATGCTTTACTGATGAAAGGCTTATGGAGGCCGGGAAAAGTACAAACAACATGAGTGGGTTCTTGAATATGGACCCTCAAAGTCTTGTTGATGCCTTTGTGAGAGATTAGGATTTGTATTGAAATGGTGCATTTTGGGCTGTAATAAGGTGTTTTGACTAGTTCATTATGACTAGAGTATCTAGAAAGGCTTCTTTGAGAATGCCTAACCTCCTAGAGTCCTGGTTTGTTCTTCCTAAACAATTGGTGTTTAGAATCTTGATGCCTAAATGTTGTTATGTTGTCCTTATGCTATCAAATGACCCGAGTCAAAATTTGGGTGCTGACATCTAGTAAAATGACCAATCGGTCTACTACAACGGTCTACAACTAAGGTCTCGAGTGGAGTCAGAAAAATGGACTAAGTCCAGTAAAATGACCCCTTAGTGTACTACAACGGTCTACAACTAATGTCCTGGACGAAGTCTAGTAAAACGACCCCTTGGTCTACTACAACGGTCTACAACTAATATCCCGAGTGGAGTAGGAAAAATGGACTTAGTCCAGTAAAGTGACATTTGGCTATTACTACAGTTTACGAGAGATAAAGTCCTCAGTCTGCATACCGAACATCCTACTAAGGTAATTGACAAGCTAATCACTTAATGGAATGAGCGATTTACTGAACAACATCATACCAGGAGTGAACAAAAGAAAGTTTTACTTAATAATTGTTAAGATACAGAAAGATAAAGTAAAGGACTCTTGGTCCTTACAAAAGGAAGAAAAAAGGCCGATTCTAAGAGGCCGCGTCGTCCCTCTCCTGCTCTGCGCCAACCTCCTGGCTTGGCTCCAACATAACAAACGTCGACTCAGCATCGGCCTTGAACATTGAGAGGTTGAGATCAGGGTAAGTCCTCAGAGCCTGACAACGGAGGGTCTCAAAACCACTGATAAAAAATTTCGTGGTCTCGTCATTGAAGGCCTCAGACTCCATGTACATTGCGACCGCCTCGTTTGCAACCCTTTCCTTCTCCACCTCCCACTGGGACCTCAGCTAGTCCATAGATGCTTGTAAGACTGCCGCACCTGCCTTCTCCCCTTCAAGTTGATCCCAAAACCCTTCCAGGGCAGTCTCGCTTCCCTTAAGATTTTCCTCGGTATCAACCAGCTTATCCCTCAAAGCCGACAGTTCATATTCAACCTCAGTCAACTTCTTTATGAGGTTGTCGATGTAGTTGTCGGTGACTAGCTGACAATTAGAGAGGACCATCATTTTGGTCAACACCTGCAACAAGGATGCTTTCAGTAACTGATTACAGGATAAAGAAATCGAACTCAAAGGAAAAAAAAAGAAAACATTTCACCTTCCTGAGATAAAAAAAGGTGCTCCTAGCCAGTGCATTCGTACTATTGGGCCAAAGGCTCTTCAGGTCCTGGTCGGAGATGATCGACTAAAGGTGAGCAATAACTTCTTCCTCATCGTCCAGTAGAGAGGGCGGGAGCTTCTCCTTCCCCTTGGATAAGCCCTCAAGAATGTAGGGAGGTAGGTCTTCAATGCATTCATCAAATGTTGGAGCATTCTCCAAAGATGCCTCCAAGTCAACAAAGGAGGGAGGGGGTAGACCGATTGATGAAGCAACTGTTTGGGGGGCTGGACCAGACCGATCCTTCTCAATAGAGTGATTATAAGTGAACTTGGACTTTTTACGAGAGCTTCCTGGGGTTACGTTTGAGGCGACTCTCGCTAGGGAAGTTTTTGATTGCACGGCTAACATATCTACATAAAGAAGCAAACAATCAAACGAAAGAAAATAATTAAAGAAAGAAGCAAAACAATGGCCGACGTGGATGGATAATGACCTGGACGATCGATCGAAAAAGCAGATGAGCCAATTGCCTGGCCGACAAATGTACGTAGAGGCAACACTGACGAGCCTGATGCTTGCCTAGCCGATGAGCCTAAGGGCAACACTGATGAACCAGACGCTTGGCCAACTTGAGAAACTGAAGGCTTAGACGAAGGAATCTTCGGGCTGAATAAATAAGTAGAAAGGGATTCGGGATTTACAAACAGGGAGTGATCCCGAACTGAGTGTGCGAAGACACAGACCAGCTTTGGGAGTTGGGACTCAAATAGTGAACGCTCGGCCAATGCTACAAAAATAAAGAGGATTAGACCGATCAAATGGAAAATGATTATGAAAAACTAAGGCGGCCAGGAATTACCTTCTTTGCGAGGTTCCCCCCATATCTTTGGGACTGTATGGACTTGGTAAGCGGGTGACTCCTAAGGGAAAGACTCTAACCCATCCCCGGACACAAAAAAGAACTTCTTTTTCTAACCTCTATTCAACGATGGAAGGCCCATAACTAGCGTTCACTCGGGCACCCGAGCAGTGAAGTACCACCATCCCGAGTGCATCTTCACTGCCTTGTAGCAGTAAAGAAACTCTGGTATGGTGAGGTGATCCCAACAGCTACTACATGCTGACCACAACACCATGCAAGCGATCAGGATTTTCCACCCGTTGGGCATAATTTGACTCGGGGCTAGACGAAAATGGGTAAGGAGTTGGTGGATGAACAATGGAATGGGAAAACGTAGACCTGCTTCAAGGGTCTGCTAAAAAATTGAGACCTCGTTAGGGTGGCAAGAAGAAGCCCACTCGTCAAAAGCGGGAACCCTCATATTGACAGACTCTGGGATTTGATAGGTACTGTGCAAATCCCCTAGTTGAGACCTAGACAGAGTAGAAAGGATTGTCTTTGAAGCATATGGTACACCGGCAAAACAACCTGTCCTAGCAGTTGACGAAGTCTGAGCCAAGTCAGGAGAGTCAGCTCTGACAAAGTTCCCGTCAAGAGCCATAACGGACTTGGTCGACTCGGAAGAATTATCCATCCGACTGAGGGGGTATATAACGTCCATTGAGGGACCTAGTAACCCCCCAAAGTTGATTAAAAATACAAATCAAAAAGGAGGAGTCGAATCTAAACACACTCAAGTCCGGAAAGCTTCGCTAGGTACAAAGATAGTAACAAAAGTGAGCTAAGTAGAAACTGAATGGTGCTCCAGTAAGATCCAGGGTGAAGCTCTAAGGGCGTGGGCAAGTGGACGGAACTACCACTAATGCGAAGAGAGAAAAGAGCACAAAAACCAGTAAAAATGACAGTACCGGAACTAGACTAAGAAGATGACACAATCAGAAGGTGACAATCAGACGAAGATGGCAGGATTAGACAAAGAAGATGGCAGAACCAGCGAGGAGATGGTGGAATAGAAAATACCTAAGTACGACTTTTCTGGCTAAAAACTTTTTGAGCACAACGCAGACGCGAGCAAAACGATTTTATCCAAACATGGCACCAAAAGGAATTCACAGCGAAACAAAAGATTGAAAGAGAAGCAAGGGCATCCATTATATAGGATATTCAAGCTATCCCCGACCGTCAAATCATTCTAATCAACCTTAGCCGTTTGACAAAGGCGTGGTTTGAGAGAAAATGGCTAACAACCCAAACGTCTCGTTGCCATTAATAGCACAGGGCTCAAAGAGGCAGAGATGTAACGTCTGCGCATCAATCAACTCATATGGTTTTCCGTATTCCCTATGCCCGTTCGAACTAACAGACAAAAGGAATGGGGGGCAAATGATGATGGAGGATCTTTATCGGGGCCAACAGAGCCAATTAACCAGGTGAATCGTCCCGGACCAATCATTTTTCCAACCAATTTTCCAAGTGACCAACCTCAATGAGATCCGACTACCGACCGACACCTCGTGCCAAGTGAGTCGTCATTGACCCAAACCACCAACCAACACATCATGCCGAGTGAGTCATCAATGACCTAAACTGACGACCGGCCATCATGCCGAGTGACTCATCAGTAACCCAACTACCGATCAACCATCATGCCGAGTGAGTCGTCAGTGACCAGACAACTGACTAATCCATCAAGGTAGACTCTCAAGATATGACCATCTGCCACCTTCAAGATGATAAATAAACATTCACCGCCAAGTCGACTGCCAATAAGACAAGAGAATGCAGTTATAGGCTATAGAGCAACAGTCAATCCAACGCTGACACGCATACCACTTCTCCACGTTCTTCTAAGAGAATATTCATGACCAACGTGGAAAATGACTCATATATTAAGAATAGAACCCTAGAAGGGAGGTAAATACAATCACTTCCAAGAGAAGAAATACAAGAATTCTCTAATCCCCAATCCCTGACTTGGACGTCGGAAAGGTATAGGTTGGTGTTACACCGGCGCCGTTTGTTGTTTGTGTGCAGGTAAAACTAAACCCCAAAGTTCCAGATTGAAGGCCACCAGGAGACCATCTTGGTGATCCAGTTCTCAGCATCATCAATTTTTATTATTATTATCATTATTATTTATTTTATTTTTCTGAAGAGAAAGGGGGGAATGGTGGTAGACGTGCAAATTGAGCTTAGATCATCTGGTTTGCGCCTTCAACAAAACTTGACTCGTTAATGTTAATAAACATGTCGCTTTGCCACCCACCACTGACACTGATTTTAGTTTTATAAAGCTAAAGAGTATATAAAAAAAAGACGTGAGTCACTGTCGAGTCAAGCATTGGCAGTAGTTTCAGTAATTTTGCGGGAATGCCAAATCCAGCTCATTTGAACGCAATCTAGTTCCACTTTAATCAAGTTAACTCAAGTGAAAATGGATTTTGACTTGTCTAGGTGCCAAAATCAAATGTATGTACATCATCTTGGCAATGCATGTACATAGTCAAGTATAGAGATCTGTCTCAAAACAGACAATCATTCTCCTTTTGCAAATCCAAGCAATTTTCCCTTGGAATTTTTTTATATAAAATCAAGCCTAATTCTGTAGAAAAATATATTTACATCTACTAGGGCTGTGCACAGTGTCGAGCTTGGCTTGCCCAGCCCAGCCCATCCTGAAAGGCCACCAAGCTAGGCCCGACAGGGTTCTGGGCCTGAAATGAAGCTGGTTGTATGTTTGAGCCACGATTGGGCCTATCTTGTCCCAGGAGCCAATTCCAAGGGCCAAGGCTCAAGCCTAGCCCAATAGCATAATATATGCACACCCTTGGTATCTACACAAAAGTACATTAATTACAATTCTTACAATATGATCAAAGTGTTATCGGTTTATTTATTTAGCCCAATATCATTTATTTATTTATTTTTACCGCTTTGGTTTCTCTTTTTACGGGAAAAAGAATCACTCTTCCATTTTTCATAAACACCCTCCCATTTGTTTTTCAAAATTCTCTTAGAAAAATGAAAACTCCATAACAAATTATTGTAGTCTGAAGACAGAATAAATCAACAAATTATTTGTGTCGTATGCATTTTCTGTAGCCAGTTTGGCAGCCACATGTAATGTAATCATTTCATTTTAAATTCCCAAGGCATATGTAGCCATAAGGTGATGGATCGTAACGAACTTATTCAAATTTATACTGATTTGTTAAGTAAATTTAGAAATGAAGTCATCTTAGGTTTTCCTATAAAATAAAACGTCTTATGTTATTGAGCACAAATCACTGCAAATCTGAATGAATTCATTACAATCCATTCCTTTTTTGTTACATATGCCTTGAAAACCTTAAATAAAATGATTTCATTACAGGTGACTGCCAAACACAGCCTTAATATACCATTTATGTAAGAAGTAAGGCATATTCATTCAATTTGTTCAATTTTTGTTACATATGATATAGATCTTTGATTTTTAATGTCAGCATGCCCCCATGGTGAATTAACTCCTTGTTTTCGGGAATACCGGAAGTTCATCCTCCCATTAGGGGTGGCAATGTTTGACACAACCCGCGAACCCGACACGACCCAACATGAAAATAAGCGGGTTAGGATTGACCCTAAACATGTTTTGGGTCAAAACAGGTCAACCCGCTTTGACACGATTAATAAATGGGTCAGGTTGAACCAAATGGTCTAATACCCTTACCTTGACACGACACGAACCCAACTAATCCGACTCGCCAAGATAAATTACCACATAACCCGTGAACCCGACATGACCCAACACGAAAATAAGCGGGTTAGGGTTGACCCTAAACGTGTTTCAGGTCAAAACAAGTCAACCCGCTTTTACACAATTAATAAATGGATTGGGTTAGGGTTGAGCAAAATAGTCTTATACCCCTACCTCAACACGACACGAACCCGACCGCCAACAAGAATTGCCACCCCTACCTCCCATAAGGCCACTCACATATGATGTTGGAGTTGCCACTAGCCAATTTGGATATGACTAGATATCATTAGATTAGATCGCTATTTGATTGAACACTTCATAATTATCCTAAGAGACGTCTAAACCAAAGTCGAGTCTAGTGGTTAGAGTATGGTTGAACAAAGTGTTAGGTCCCCCAATCCATCCACCCTAAGGTCATTACCTACTTGTTATATCGGACATCATCTATTCTTATTCCTTAAATAATAAAATTGATTGACTAAATTTCTATTCCAAAAATGCTAATTACATTCTATCACTGGACTTCCACTTTATTTTTTATCCTACTTTTGGGAATATATAACTCCAAAATTTCCAAAGGAACCAAGTCAAATATCCATACGTATACAACTCACCTAAGTCTTTGTACTTGCAGTGCAGTGCATTCAAGAATGGAAGCCTTGCCCATTCTTCAACACTGCCTAGGCCTCTTTCTTTCCTGACTTTAAGAACAAAGCTATGTTTCATTATTTCATGTTGACATTTGATTCCGTCCCTTAAAGATACATGAGGCTAGCATTCTCATAGCACAGATACAGGGTTGATAAATGATTTAACCATGTGGATTGACATTCCTTGCCACATTTCTCCTCATACGTCATGTCTCATGTGTAACAAGACAAGTTAGATCTAACAGTAATATGAATTGATATTACAAGAAAGAAGAAAAATAGCCTCAGCACATGACATGTCAAGTTAACTCACTCATTCAGCTTTTACCTAATTGGATTCTAATTCTCAACATTCCATACATATTAAAATGGAATTAAGAAACAATTACATCCAACCATTGACTATAATCAATTTGAAATCAAGTGAAAGAAGGCTATTCTGAACAAACTGAACCTACACAGAATCAGGAAGATTGAATCCGCCAACTGGATCATATATGGCCAGCTTAATATTATTGGTTAAATATGGCCTGCTGGATTTGGTTGGCCATATATGACTACCCCAGCTTTACTTAAAAGGTCAGTTCTCTACAAATCGCATCTGGAAAACCATGATTCACATACACATCTGTATATTAATTTTCAGGATTGAAATAAACAGCTATAACAATATATATATATAGAGGGACCACAAAAGTTTAGCATATTAAATAGACTGTAGTTATTTAGAACATGCTGATATAAATTAGAACAAAATTACAGACAAGCTTATAAACTAATCTATGATATGATACATCATAATAAGTAGAATTTAAATATATTCATGGATATTGAAGAAGAAACATGAGAATATCAGGAATGTAACGATCTCTTAATTCAAATACAACACACCCCTTCATTAACAAAATATCATGAGAAATGGGAGAAATAGAGATAAAACGTTATTGGTTATACACAAATTCCACAAATCAATCAATTGTGTTGTAGTTTGTGTGTACATCACCAGCAAGAAAGATGAGTAAAAGATTATTAGCTTACTAAAGTCATTTTCTTGTGTGTACATCACCAGCAAGAAAGATGGGTAAAAGATTATTAGCTTACTAAAGTCATCTTCATGTATTCTTTCAGCAGAGATCATTATGAACAAACCAAGCATATATGGCTCTGAAGGGACCAAAGGAAGCCTGATGAAGAAGGCTGAAGAGCACTTCATTCTGTGCTCTGTTTATGTGTGTGTGTTATCATTTGCTCACTTGAAAACACAAATGAATAATATATTAAAAGAAACACCCTCACAGTTTTTCCACGATTATGTTACATAGTCCTATAGTTGGAAGAGAAACAAGAAGGTTGATGGTACATATTTCCTGAGGTAAAGCATAAACGAGTTGAAACAGAGTATCAGAGTGCCAAAGAAAGAGAATGCACAGCTGGAGAGGCGAGATACTTGCAACATCCACGCAATTTATAACCTGATTTGGCACATAAAGGAAACACCAGACATTTTAACATTGATATAACAAAGTTTGAGATGGTAGAGGATTTCATCACTGCAGTATATTGCAAGCTCAACCATTCATCAAGAATCCAACACTTTACCCACCTCATTCCCATCATCAAGTCAACATGAGGTGTTTTTTTTCTTTCTTTTTCCTTTTTTTATGAAGTAAAATGATTTATTAAGGAAAGAGAAAGATGAAAGATGAAAGGTGACAAGAAAGTCTGCCAGAAATGCAAGAAAAGTAAAATTACTAGTCTCCTAAAGGAGACAGCCCCCCTAGGGAGAAGGATTAACTCCAAGTACAGCAGAAACCAATAAAAACATACCAATCCCCGGGAACCTCTGGCCTATTTATATTTTCCAGCCCTTTACAGAAATCACCCCACAAGAACACTCCCTTGACCCTCCCAAGGACTTTGTGAGATGGTTCTGAGAGTTGTTGAAAGCTCGCTTGTTCCTTTCCATACTAAGTGGCCAGCACACTGCTGCCATAATCAACCCCCAAATAGGTTTCACTTTCTAGTTGAAAGCTTGTGTCCTCCATCCCCCCAAAAGTTTGCCAAAGTCCTGGAGGAAGCACCCACTGGAAACTAAATTCCAAAAGAGCTGTCCATATTTCCATCACAAACGGGCAAGAAGTAATAGATGAGAAGCTGTCTCACCCTCCTGCATATAAACAAGAAAAAAATTGGGCAAGATATGACCTCTTTTGATCAGAATATCCACTGTTAAGATCTTGCTTTCCCAACGCCAGTTTCCAAAGAAAGAACTGAATTTTGTTGGGAATATCTCATGGACCCATTTGCACCCACCATTCTCTTCCAAGGTGTAAAAGCAGATTCATAGACATGTCCCGTGCAACTCACCATTACCTACATCAAGTAAGCAAGAAATGTGGAACAAGAAGAATTTCAGTTGCTTGGAGACCCAAAAGCTCAATTTTCTACCTCTAAACTTTTAATATCTTTCCCAGTCAGTGGGCGCACTGAACCTCTATGCTTCCTTTTTCTGAGCTAACCATCCATTACTCCAACACTCTTATATCTTCTTTCTTACTTTGAAAGGTTATATTTTCTCATCAATTTCTTCCTCATCTTGTGCTCCGCTGAAATACAACATAAGCTAATGGCAACAATGTAAATAAGAGGACAAGTAAGGTTCTTGTGTGAAGTCTGATAGTTCATCTTCCAAGGTTTTGGTGGTTTTTTTTTTTCTTTTTTTGGTATTAGTGTCCATATACTGTGTTGATTCCAATCAGCAAAGCATTAAATAATGTATACCACAAGTTTCTGTGTTTATTTGTAACAAAACATACTACATTTTACCATCTTAATCATATTTCTGTTTTGTTTCTTGGCATTGGTTATGGAGTGTATCCCATAATCTGCTTTGCATGGTTTACCAAATAACAGGATATGAACACTATCTACAATAATTTGTGAAGTATGAGTACTTTTCGAACCAATAAATCCTGTGACCTCCAAACTACTTAAGCTATAAAATTCATCTAGTTCAATGTTGCTTAATATTTCACTAAATAAATTAATAAAAACATAAAATGTTGCTTAACATTTCACGGTTCCCTGTTCACCCAACTTCTTGTTTTCTGCCTGACTACTCACATCTTGATAATGATGTCAATACAAATTAATCCAACAAAAAGTGTAGCAGCAGTGGCCCTGCCTTCTTCAATGTTGACATGAAAAGGTTTTTAGATCCTCATGCAACCAATTATTTTTCTTTGGATGATTTATTGATGATCTTTGTTGCCTTCGATTACAGATTTGAACCTTTGGTTGGGATGTTACAGGCCGATCAAACAAAATAATAAATTTTTTAATGAGCAGTTTGGTTTTTCCATAGCTGCTTATGATTCAACATAAGGGTCCAAGTGGTGAGGAGGGGGGGGAGCAGTTACCTATTTCCCTAGGATACCTGCAAACTGCAAAAATGATTTAGCAAATTATGTAGCCAAGTTAGTCCATTTTCACCCTAGATTCACACATACACCAAGCAAAAATAAAGGCAAATTGTGAACAGGTAGAGAAAATCGAACTAAGAAAAACATTAAGGGGCCTAAATCTATATCTTTAGATTTTATTTTATTTTAATATATATATACAAATATTTTTTGTAGAACAGAGTTTGTCCTCTCTTCTTTGCCAGACTGAGAATTATTTTATTTGTTTAATTTAGCATCCGGATATGTCATAGATTAGGCATATGTGTCGTTAATTCTAATAGTTGTCATCCTTTGGGGGTAAGAAAGGAGTGAAGAGATCTGTTCTAATTCCTTAGTATTAATATCAATATGTATGGATTGGTTTCCCCAGAGTGGCAGTTCCACCGTATTGGTTTCCACAGAGTGGCAGTGTCATTGTATTGGTTAGTTTTTTCTTTCTTTCTTCTGATATTTTAGATTTGACTAGGTTGTGGTTGATGAATATGGAAATCATACCCTGTAAAACAATCAAGCATGTTAACTGGATTCCACAATAAAATGTCAAGTTATCAACAACAACTCCCAACCTGAGCATGAAAGCAACCACGCAAAATCGACCAGGTAATCCTGGTTCTTCAGTGTTAGCCAGATATCATTGACAAAACGCCCAACCTGAATCCATTGGGAAATTTTATGCCAACCAGAACCCAGAAATGGCTGGTGGATTGGGTCATGAATTCCATTCATGTGATTCATGGTCCAACTAGTACTTAGAAGCCAAAACTTGGAAGAACCTTGATGGCCAAAGAAATTTTTACTTGAAAAGAGCTTTCATAATTTCCGAATAATGCTTATTTTCCCCCAATTTCAGAATCGTAGAACATTTTTTTATTGGGTAAAAGAATCAAATATCACTTGCATTACAAAAATTCATCTTTTCTGTTACATTTAGAGAATCTTTTACAGACTCAACTGGGTTATCAAAAGATATAAGAAACGGGTACATTTCAAAAAATCCTAATTGTCCAACCAGTGGACTGTCTCTAACAGGGTTACATTCATTCTATCCAAACGAAACCCTAACCTTAGAATTCGCTCACCTTCATCAGTGCGACTCCAATTTCTCGGCTCCCCAGACGCCAACACCGGCACGCTTCACCGAATCGAAGAGAGGAATCACCATCCTTCTGTAATGGATCGGCCTGGCGAGCTCTTCGTGAAGATCGATCTCCACGTCTGAAACACCAATTTCTTTGAGGCGAAACCCTAGTTTCTCGCCAACCCTAGAAGCGATCCTGGCATCCCAGTAGCTGTAAGATCGGGGGAACCTGTTGAGCTTCGCCCTGTATTGGGCCACGAATTCCTGCTCGGACGAAGAAGCCATGGCCACGATCGAATCCGTTCTAGGGTTCGACACTTGGGCCGTAATTTTTCTACAACTCAGTACCAATCTTAAAAGATGGTGATGGCTCGTCGCCATTGGAGATGAGCAGAGAAATGGGGAGAGAAATACTGAGAGATTATCGGATCATATAATCTTTCATTTATTTTTAATTAAAAATTACTACGGCCCATGCCAACTTCTCCCAATGGATGGGTTACGAAAACCTGTCAATCAACTATGGTAACTATCCATCCGTATCTATCCGCATTGGATCCGTTCAAGGCGAATATAATTTTATAAATAATTTTTTTACTGTCATATTCATATTCATTTAAATTAATATATATATATATATATATATATATATAGGGCTGAAACCTCCCATTAGCAAACTTCCCTTCTTTATTTGAACTCTACCAATCATTTTCATCTTTATCATTATTAAGTCTTTATATCTTCGTAATCTTGTGACATAAAAATCTCTAACATCTTCTTCTTCTCTAAGGTGCTCTAGTCTATGTTCTTCTTATTGTTGTTATTTAGAATCATATCTTTTTATATTTTTCTCTCTTAGGGCCTCGCCAATGTTTTTAACCCCAAAATACATGGCATAACTCTAAACCTTAATTTTTTAACAGATAGTGGGAAATATTTGAATTCGTATCTAATATTCATTTAAATAAATAAATACAAATATAGATTTTAATATTTAAATATCAACAGATATTTGAATTTGTATCTGATATTCAATTAAGAAATGATGTTTTGTTCAGGATTTTTTGTCTAGTACACAATAAAATGGGTGAGTGATGCATTTATTGAATATGGAATATGCATTTTATTACATATGACATCATCTGGTGTAGGGGTGGGCATGGACCGGGCCAGCCTGAGCTAGGCTTGACAAAGGCTCGAAGCCCAAACTTTTATTGAGGGTCGGGCTTGGGCTTACCCCAGCCTAACCCGAGGCCCGAACTTTTACATGTATAATATATATGTATTATATGTAATATACTAATAATTTTAAAATTATCAATAGTATATAGCTTAGTTGATAAAAATGGTTTTTTACAATAAGTATTGGATTCAAGTCCTAGTGAAATCAATGATTTTTTAAAATAAACAACCCTTAAATTTTAAATATATAGTTTTCTATGCTTTTTTAAAACTAGTA
>JAOXJP010104158.1:0-14300 GCA_025762735.1 Platanus orientalis | reverse complement strand
CATGAAGCATCATAGGTAAAGAATTCACATTTTCACCTTTTTTGACCCACAGGTAAAAAATTACCATTTTACCCTTTTCACTCAGAAAATGACCCCTAGACCCTCAAAGAATCCCTGAAGCCTCTCCCATGGTCCAAATGGTGTAATTTTAGATCCTATGCATCTATGAGTCTTCCTACTCTAAGGAACTCATCGCCAACTAAACATTGTTCAGGAATGGCAATAGCCAATCTCTCAATCTATGATAACCCTGACCAAGAAACCAACTTGATAGAGCTCTCAGAAATTCACTTGATCTCCAAATCTAGAAAAGTCAGTTTCCATACCTCGGCCCTGGCCTTAGCTTCAAATTTTCAGGTCTAAGAAGAGAATTTCAAAGTCTCGAACCTCTAAGAAATCTCAAATCTTCTTCAAAAGGTTAAAAAGCTGCCTTCCTACTTTTTGCTCTTATGGAGCCAGAATATTCTCTTGACCTCTGAATCAAGATCAGCCAGTGTTCATCTCTTCAGAATCGTTAAGCCTTTGAAAAGATGTCTAAAAAGCAAGGACTTTCACAAAGTCTATTTGCCATGATTCCCTCAAATACTCCAAAAAGCGTAACGAATTAAGTCTAAAAATTAGGTGCTTAACCGACTCCTGGGAGCACATCTAAAATCAGAAATTTAGATAGTTAGTGGCTATACCACTATAAATTTAGAGCCTCAAGACTATCAGAATCACACTAATTTGTAAGAAATCCATGACGCAAGAAGTTGTTTATGCCCAAACCTAGAAAAAGTGCATTTTGTCTGTATTTAGCACATGGGATGCCTTTAAAAGTTCTTCCGGACTCGAAATGCAGCAAAGTCAAAGCTATTTTCTCAATCTTGCCCTTGTCTTTGATAAAGCATTTCACAAACCCTTGGTTCAAAGAATGTCTATCCATTTAATTTCACTGGGCTTTAAGCAGCTACAGAAACCCAATTTGTTCAAGCGACCTTGCTTCAAAAAACTCTAGACAGTTGCCCGAGGACCCAATGACCAATCTGTTAGCTTCTATAGCTCTCAGACTCCTCAAGCTTCATATCCCCTGAATACAGCCTAAAGCAACATTTTATAGAAAAGCCAGCAGCATTCCCTGTATAATTTTGTCAAATTGCTCAAAAAATATTTTTTAACCTAATCTCCTACTCGGGTACCATAATCTCGCTTAGTCAGAAGCTGTGAAACACTTGGATCGGGGATCATCTATCCCTGGGCTACCCTTAGATCAATTTTACCATCTTTCCCTTTCAAGCTTGTTTTTAGAGCCTTTTGGGATAAAAAAACCTTGATTTCAGCCCTTACCCTTTTCATAATTTGGTTCTGATTGGACCAGTGCGACTAGAGCATCTGTGACTTCTACAATTGACACTGATTGGGTCAACTTTAGAGCTCAAGAGCTCGCATGAAGTGATGGTAGTGAGAGAGTTTGATAAAATCAAAAACCATATATTATTCATAATTAGATAAAGATGAGATATTTTGCATTTCTGCATTATCAATCTTAAGCTTTTTTTAACAACCCTTAGATGGGAATCTTCTCATTCTCTCTTCCACTCTCCACTCTTGGATCAAAGGACTGAATTTTAAATCCTTATGGAACCCCTCATAGCCTCCCTTTGAGCATCTTGATGCCCCCCTTTAGATTTATAACCAATGGGGTTTTGTCGAAAGGCATCCCCCATGTCACCTACATCTCTCCCCCCATCCAACCTCACTAGCACAACCCTTATCTCACCATTCACTCAAGAAAAAAACCTAATCTAGCCCTTCATGCTGCCACTTCACCTATCCATGCCCATTAGCTTAGATTGATTTCCACTCTTCAACTAGATTTAATCCTAGCCCTCCACCTAAATTAGGATAGACATCATCCTAGCCCTCCATCTAGCAACCCTTATCCTTCATCTCAATATTCTATTGCACCATTTTGGGGCTATAAATAGCCCCAAATTTGTGCTGAACAAGGTTGGCAACTTCAAACCCTAAACCCCAAGTGGAAAAGAGGAAGAATAAGAAGAAAAAATGGAAAATCACCCCAACCCTAGGCAAGGTAAGCCTAAAGCTAGCTCAAATTCATTATCCTTGTTCAAATTATGTTAAATTGATAACTGTTATGCTGTCCATTTTATGCTAGAGCACTACTCTAACTCAGGTACAAAGTAAAGGCTCAACAGCCTCCACTTAAGCTTATTTTTGACCAATTTCATTGCTGATTTTTGTATGAATTTTGTAGAGGGTTTCATGAGACCAATTTTTACTATGTTATACTAGACATATGTAGGATTTTTTGTATTTAATTTCATGATTTTAGGAGCTGTGGAAGGCCTCGAGATGGCCACCCAAATAGACCCCAAAAAATGGATCTTTTAAGACCTAGTTTTAGGGATTATTTGTTCATTTTAGTTTGAATTTCTTGTAAATGATCTTGAGTCCAAATTTTTTATGATGTTCCTCTATATCTCCCCTGCTAGCATGTTTAATTTCATGATTTTTGCAAAACCCTAAGGGCTCCAAAATCGAGAAATCAGGTTATTGGATTTTCTCTCAGCAACTAGCGCCTATTTTTTGGTGAATTAAAAAATAGGCATTGAACAAATAGGCATTAGAGGAAAAAATAAGCGTTGAGATCTAGGACCCACCTCAAGAAGCCCTGATTTTTCTTAGTCCTGTCCCATGGCACATGTAACCCCTGAGAGTCATTCCTGTGCATATGCACCTCTGTGGGCCCTTATTTTTGTCTCAACACCTGTTTTTAAACAAACAGGCATTGGATGAAAATTCAGGTGTTGGAGTGACTTTTAGGCGTTAGGCCCGGGCTCTTAAAAATCATCTTTTTTAAAAATTGTCTAAGTCTAAGTCAACCCTAGGGCTAGTGTCAAGACCCAGGAGAGACCCCACCCCTCTCGGCCCCACAGTGGTAGCCCAAAAACCCAAATTAGTTGCTAGTTCAACACCCAATGTCTGTTTTTCCCTGAATTAAAATTCAGGTGTTGAACAAATAGGCGTTAGACTAAAAACAGGCGTTAGGCCTGTGACAGATGATTGTATGGCCTACTTTGGGAGATCATATCTCCATGTCGCCTACACCTAGGTCCTTTAGGGTTGCACAGTGTAACCCTAGATGATTTTTTACTTTCCCAAACCACAGGCCCCACAATGTCGGGACCCCCAAAAGCCGCCTTAAAAGATTACACAAAGGTGCTAATCTGACCAGATTTTCCAACGCCTATTTTTTTACCCTGAATTAAATTCAGGCATTAGAAAAATAGGCGTTGAGATAAAAAACAGGCATTAGGCCTGTAAACTAGAAAAATTATTTTATTTTCTTTTCTCTCTTTCTTTAAGGTTAACATCTAACCCTAGGGAGTCAACTATCAAGACATTTAGAGGGGTCCATCATCCCTCTAAAGACCTAACCCATGAAGGGTCTCCTGTATTTAGAACAGGACAAAGGACAGTTTATAGACTGTTCATAAACCGATGCATGTTTTTACCCTGAATTAAATTCAGGCGTTAGAAAAACAGGCGTTGAGAGCAAAAACAGGCGTTAGGACTGAGAAAAATGTAGCTAACCTTTAATTCAAATTAAAAAAAGTTTTAACACTCTAATTCACACTTAACAAAGCATGAATATAGACATAGAATTAAAACTCATATGAATGAGAGAAGTCGCCCTAAAAAGGTGGGTATTTGGGGTTCCTAACAACTTCCCCAAGTGCAACCAAGCAACTTACCCTAAATTTCAAGAACTTAGACTAGTATTAGGAGTTAAACCCTAGACTTTTGAGTATAGATTTATTCTCTTCTCTGAAGAGGATAACCAATGTCTAACTTCATCGGTTAACCTTGAGTTAGTGGCGACTCCAAAGGGGTTAACACCCAAATCTCATAAAGAGACATCCCAAAGAAAAAGAGAAAAATGGGCACCTTGCCCCTAGGTGGCCACGGTAACCCGAAAGAGAAGCCGGAGCCAAAGTGGGCAAACGAGAACACTGATGTGCATAATCTTAAAGGATTAGTGATATGAACTAATCTAATCTTTTAATTGGAACATAATTGAAATTTTAAGTTCTAGTTCATAAAATTGGACATATTATATTATTATAATAATAATCTTTCAAAGAAAGATAATCATCATTATTTTATATATCTCATATCAGACAAGCATCATCATTACATAAAGCCAACCATCTAATTTTGGGTTTTTAAAATTAGATAGTGTTGATCACCTTTTTATCAATTCCATGACTCCCTCATGTGCCATAGGATCAAGATTCATTTAAGATCATAAGTGATCATCAGAAACCTAATCCTTCTAAATATAATATTATCTTGTGGGCATCAATCATGTCAGATTTGATTAGATGTATAGATACTATCCATAAACTTCTGGTAAGAGCTTGTTTAATCTCTTTTTTCATATTTTTGATTTCTGATCTTCTCTTTGTAAATGTAATGTATTACAAATTTCATGAACGTAAAATATATGTATTGTATAGACTAGGACATGAGTGAAGTCATGTTAGAGTCTAGGAGGTTCTTGAGTTCAAGCATTATGAAGATCATCATCAAGCGCTAAGGAAGCCTCAAGGGATTAAATAGGGAGTCGACAAATCATCCTGAAGGATTCTCAACTTCATACCAAGCTCACATAAGGTAAAACATGCAATGTGAAGGAGTCAAGGTGAATCAAGGGTCCAAGAAAGGGTTCCAAAGGTCCACAGACCTTCCTAGAATATGGAGGGATGATCCTAAGTCACTATAGCCTTCCCAAGGGGTGAGGGACTATTTTCTATGACTTTGGATCGATCCAGGATCGATCTGAAATCGAACCAACAACTCTCGGATTATAGGTTCTGAGTGTTTTTTGCACTTGGGTTGATCCAGGATTGATCCAAAGTAGCAAAAATACTATATAACGGTCAAAACTTTAAAAAACAGTTTCTAATCAATGGCCAATATCATTTGATCATTTGAAAATGTTCTAATATAATGGACATGAATCATTTTCATCCAATATATAAGAAGATGAACTCAAATGAGCAAGGTAATGGTCATGAACAAAATTCTAACTCTCTTGCTCTTGTTTTGGGAATATTATGAGAGATTAACTTTTCTAACTCTTGGGAAATCTCTCTATAAACCTATATAGGTAAATATATACCTAAGACCATTCCATTGCCACCTCTTCAACCTTGCTAAGGCACATCTTTTGGAGAAAGGCTACAAGGGTTGTCCGAAAAAGAAACCCAAGAAGAAAAAGTGTAGGATTGTGTGTCACATCTTGCTCAAGGAGGAGTAATCCACCGGTTTTAGCTCAACCAACTTGAGGAGTCAACCAAGAAGTAATTCGGGAGTTATAGTTACATCTTGCTCAAGGAGGAGCAACCCCATCTTGTGTACAAGGCAACATTAACCTTTAAAGAGGTAATTCTTGCCTCTGCATTTTATTAAAGAATTGTGACCTCTCCCCCTAGAGACACTGGGAGAATTGGCACTACTGCTGGAGACACCGGTAGTGTGGACCAAAGCTTTTTTATTGGAGACACCAGAAGAGTAGACCATAGACCACACCTACTAGAGACATCGGGTATTGCTTGCTTGGAAAGTAGATTAGGCTTTTTGCTAATTGTCAGTACCCAAATTTTGACTCAGGTCATGTGATAGCATAAGGACAAAACATCATTTAGGCATCAAGACTCTAACCACCCTTGGCTTAGGAAGAGCAAACCTGGACTATAAGAGGTTAGGTATTCCTGGAGAAGTCTTTCCAGATACTCTAGTCGTAAATACCTTATTACAGCCTAAAAAGTACTATTTTAGGATAAACCCTAATTTCACTCAAAAGCACCAACAGGACTTTGACGGTCCATATTTTAGAACCCCATTCATGTCATCAGTAAGTTTTCCACCTCCTATAAGCCTTTCTCTAGTAAAACATCACAGATGGAAACATTACCATTTTACCCTTCTACCTTCAAAGGCTCAATACTTACTATTTATCATCCAGATCACTGAATTTTTTTGCCTATGTAAGCTTTATTGTCATGAAGCATCATAGGTAAAGAATTCACATTTTCACCTTTTTTGACTTACGGACAAAAATTACCATTTTACCCTTTCTACTGAGAGAATGACCCTTGGACCCTCAAAGGACCCTCGAAGCTTCTCTTATCATCCAATTGGTATAATTTTAGATCCTGTGCATCCTTGAGTCTCCCTACTCTATCGAACTCATCATAGGTCAGACATTGTTCGAGAACGACAATAGTTAATTTCTCAATCTATGATAACCCTGACCAAGAAATGAACCTTGCTAGAGCTCTCAGAAACTCATCAGATCTTCGAATCTAGAAAGGTCAGTCGCTATATCTTGGCCTTGGCCTTAGCTTCAAATCTCTAAGTTTAAGAAGAGAGTTTCAAAGTTTCGAACCTCTGTGAAATCTCAAATCTTTCCCAAAAGGTCAAAAGGTTGTTTTTATGCTTTTTGCTCTTATAGAGCCAGAATATTCTCCAGACCTCCAAATCAGGTTCAGTGGGTGTCTATTTCTTCAAAAAATTGAGGCCTTCGAAAAGCTGTTTAAGGAGCAATGAATTTTATAAAATCTATCTACAAAGATTCCCTAAAAAACTCCAGAAAGCACGATAAATCAGGTCTAAAAATCAAGTGCTCAACCGGCTCCCTAGAGCGCATCTGAAATTAAAAATTTAATTAATCAGTGGCCACACCACTTTAAATTCAGAACCTCAAGACTATCAGATCCACACTAATTTGTAGAAAATTTGTGGCCCGAGCAGTCATTTTTGCCCAAACCTAGAAAAAACGTGTTTTATCTATATTTGGCACATAAAATGCCCTTAAAAGTTCTCTCAGACTTGGAATGCTGTAAGGTCAGGGCCATTTTCTCAATGTCACTCCTGTCCTTAATAAAGCATTTCACAAACTCATGGTTTAGAAAATGTCTGGTCATTCAATTTCACCCAGCTTCGGGTAGCTACAGAAACCTAATTTGCTTAAGTGACTTTACTTCGAAAAACTCTTGGCAAATGCCCGGGAATCCAACAGCCAATCTATTAGCCCCTATAGCCACGAGACTCCTCGAACTTGAAATCCCCTGAATATGACCTGAATTGAGATTTTACAAAAAAACCAGCAACATTCCCTATTTAATTCTATCAAACTGCTCAAAAATGGTTTTTAACCTAATTTCTAGCTCGGGTACCATAATCTCCCATAGTCAGAAGTGGAGAATCACCTGGACTTAGGGTCATCTATCCCGGGGTGACTCTTGAGTCAATTTTATCATTTTTCCCTTTCAAATTGCATCTGAGAGCTTTTCAGGTTAAAAACCTGATTTCACCCCTTACCTTTTTCGTAATTTGGTTCTGACTGGACCAGTGCGATCGAAGCATCTACGACCTCTGAAATTGACATTGACTAGGTCGATTTACAAGCTAGGGAACTCGCATGGAGTGATGCAGTGAAAGGGTTCAAAAAACTCAAAAAACAGATATTATTCTAGTGAGCTAAAAATCAAGATATTTTGCATTTAATGAATTCTCATCTCTTAGCCTTTTTTAGTAGCCCTTGGAATGGTATCTTCCCACAACCTCCCTTGGATGTGAATCTTGAAATTCACATCCCCATAGAACCCCGCATAGCATCCCATTGAGCATCCCATGCATCCCCCTTTAGATTTGTAACCAATGGGGTTTTTCCAAAAGGCATCCCCCATGTCACCTACATCTTTCTCTCCATCCACCCACAATAGGACACCCCCTATCTCACCATTCACTCAACAAACACAAACCTAATCTAGCCCGCCATGCTGCTAAGTCACCCATCCATGCCCCTTAGCCTAGATCAATCCCCACCCAAGACCTAGATTAATCCTAGCCTTCCACACACTTTAGGATAGATATCATCCTAGCCCTTCATCTAGCAACCCTTATCCTCAATCTCAACCATCCATTGAATAATTTTGGAGCTATTTATAGCCCAAAATTTATGCTCATTAGGGTTAGCCACAAAACACCTCAAATCCTAAGAGGAAAAGAGGAGGAAAAAGAAGAAAAAGTAAGGATTCATTAAACCTAGGCCATTTTTAGCCCAAGGTAAGCCTAAACCTATGTTCAATTCACTTCCCCCTTGATCATATATCAAATTTACATGTTGTTATGCTGTTTAATTCATGCTAGAGCACTATTCTAATTCGGGTTACACAATAGAGGCTCAATAGCCTCTACGCGCTTTCATTTTTAACCCCTTTCCATGTCAATTTTTGTAGAGAGCTGATTGAGCCTAAATTTGACTATGTTAGACTAGACATATGCATGATATGCTGTATTTAATTTCATGAATTTAGGAACTATGGAAGGCCTCTAGATGGCCCCCCAAACAGAACCCAAAAATTGGGTCTTTTGAGTCCTAGTTTTGATGAATATTTATCAATTTTTTTTAATCTTGTATTCATGATATGAAGCCTAATTTTATATATGTTATTCATATATATACTGCCTACTATAATGCATAATTTCAGAATTTTCCCATACCCCTAAGGGGTCCAAATGGCTAAAATCAGGTTGCTGGATTTTGGTCCCAGGCCTAACGCCTATTTTTTAAGGGAATTAAAAAATAGATGTTGAAAAAATAGGCATATGGACAAATAGGTGTTAGACAAGTATAGGGTTATTATATATGGTTGAAAATATTTCTCTCTCAGCTTTCCAAATTAACTAACCATGCTTAATTTAGAATTTTGTGGAGAGAGATGCCCTCTAGAGTACAGACTGTCCAAACCCAACGCCTGATTTTTAACCTGTTAAAAACAAGCATTGACAAAAAAATAGGCATATGGACAAACAGGAATTAGATAAGTATATGCTTATTATATATTGTTGGAAATATCTCTCTCAGCTTTTCAAATTGACCAACCATGCTCAATTTATAATTTTTTGGAGAGAGATATGCCCTCCGAAGTATAGACTGTCCAAACCCAATGCCTAGTTTTTAACCTGTTAAGAAATGAGTGTTGACAGCATAAACAGGCATTAGTTTGAAAAACAAGTATTTGAAAAGTATAGAATTATTATATATGGTTGGAAATATCTCTTTCATCTTTCTAAATTGATTGACCACACTCAATTTAGAATTTTATGGAAAGAGATATGCCCTCTAGAGTGTAAACTGTCCAAACCCAATGCCTGATTTTTAATCAGTTAAAATTCAGGCATTGACAGGAAATATAGGTGTTAAAGAAATTCAGGCGTTGGGATCTAGGACCCACCCCAGTGAACCCTGACCTTCTTTAAAACATATACATAGGCAACTGACATCTTGGAATTCATCCACGTGCTTAGGCACCTCTATGGGCCCTGTTTTTAGGCGTTAAGATGAATTTTAGGTGTTAGGCTTATGAAGGTCAAATGAAACCCAACTTCCAACCAATCCATTCCATAGACATAATTTAGGGATCCCTTTAGTGCAAATACCTCTTACAGCTTTCCTACAATCATAGTAGGGTTGACTATACACTTGTGATTTCTAAGTGTATCAGATACCTGAACTTTACATAGGAAACAACGCTTGAGTCATGGCTGCTATGTCAGTGCAACTAGGTTGAGTCAACCTAGCCGTTCACTACATTTTAACCCATCCTGACCTTTTACGATCTTCACCCTATCTTAGGGTCATGTTGCAATGGTTCGTGATCTAAAGACCCTAAGACTTGGCTATAGCCCAATTAGGTTCGTAAAACCATGCATATTGGTACAACATAGTCCCAACCCCTATTTCACTAACTTGTCTGCATTTTGTAATAGCGCGGAGTACTTTGTAAGTATACAAACAATCTAAAATGAATCTACCCTACATCACTCTCACAGTCAAACGTACTTGACTATCAAGATTGGCACACACAACAAACCCCTAAAACTACATACTATTTGATCCTAACAAAATCCTAGGAACACATTGAACCATACAAGATCGAGTATGTAGGTAGCTTGGGACTATGTCTTAGGTACGACTGTAATAATCACACCATGGGGGTTATCTAGACCAATAACTTTACATTTAGTAAGCATGGACTTTAGCATAATTTAAAACATGTATGAATGAGAGAATCCGCCCTAAAAAGGCAGGAATTTGGGGTATCTAACACCTTCCCTTGATGAACTAAACAACTTACCATTTATCTCAAGAATGTAGACCAGTATTAGGAGTTAAACCCCTAGACCTTTGGGTTTAGACTTCTCCTCTTCACCCGAAGAGGGGAACCGATGTCTAACTCCATCGGTTAACCCTGAGTTGGTGGCAACTTCTAAAAAAGCTTAACCCTCATATAAAAGGGTTAACGACCTTTCACGCACTAAAGTGTGGGCCCAAAAACCATGGGGGGGTGAGGGAATCCAAACCCATCCCGAACGCTGATGTCCACACTAATTTTAACCTTTATTGTAATACTATCAATCTTAATAAATTATTTAGCTCGGTGGTGGACTTTTGAGAGTGGGTGTAGGTCGTTGTGCCAAACCAGTACAGATCTTGTGTATATTGTGATTGATTATGGTTTGCCCTTGATTTGTCATTCATATTGTCAAGCATTACACATATTGATACAATCTCACATGAAATATAATTGAACACATTTATATACATGTGCACATTTCAATTGCAATCAAATATTGAAAATAACTTAATTAATTAAAACAAATAATGGAATTTGGGGTAATTGAGAAGAACTTTAAAAAGATCCTATTCACCCCCCTCTAGGATCAATATTGGAACTTCAATTAGTATCAAAGTAGGGCTACTCATAATTGGTTTAACCACCAGAGTGGAAAGATCAAAATTCCTAAAGGAAGATCTATTAATGAAATCCTAAAAGTATCCTGAAAAACACTAAAATGTCAAGGAAAGAAGGTTGGTCAATTTCTACTCTTCCCTACTTCAATGGGACGGATTAAATTTATTGGAAAGCTTGTATGACCATAATCATAAAGCACTAAGTGCTCTACATCATGCTTGAAGCCCAGACGATCTCTGTAGAATAAGCATGTTGGGAACCGCTAAAGAAGCATGAGATCTTATTGAAAAGACTTAGATAAGTGTCCCAAATTCATCAAGAGATGAAATGTCACTTAGTGAGAAAAACAATTCATCAGGGTCCAAAGTTCTTATGGTCTTTGGTACGTCTAAGGATTCACTCAATGAAAATGAATCTAGAAGTGATAGATAAGAGGGTGAGGATGAAGAAAACATTCAAGATGCCTTCAACCAACTTTATATAGAATATATGGAATTAGCCAAGACTACCAAGGCATTTAAGAAGAAAACCATAAGTCTAGCTCAAGAAAATAAAAATTTAAAAGAGTTAGAAAAAGAACTAAAAGAAAAGGTAAATTCTTTAGAACTAAAAGTTCACAACATTGATGAAAATCTATCGAAATGTCTAGTTGAGAAGGATGATTTACTTAAGATAATGTCTCAAATGAAAATGAAGAACTAAAGAAAAGAATAAAAGAATTAGAATTAAGGTCTTTGGCTTCCAACTCAGGAGAAAATCATCAAACCTTAAAAGGAAACATAAATCTCCTACAGAAGAAACTAAGTGAGGCAAAAATGTTCCTCAACCTAGAAAAAATAAATAGGAATGTAGAAAAGAGGAAACTAGTTAAGGACAATGAAATATTTTCCAACAAGACTCTAAAACTTGAACAAAAAAAGTCAAATCTCTAGAAAAGAACAAAAAGAGTGTTGACCTCACATGCTCTAAACTGTCGAAAAGATCAATTGATCTACTTGCTCAAGTAAATGAAGGAAAAGAGCATGAGAAGAAATCTCTGTCTCCTTGACCAAATGAATGAGAATTCAAAGAATGCATATACAAAAGGTAAAAGTAAAATCAAGATCTTTTCACAAGCCAAGATGTATGATGAAAGACATTCCTCTTCCAATAACAAAACTCTTACTCATCATGTAAAAAGAAAGGAAGTACCTAGCCTGTCAATAGGCTATGACTCAACTTCTAAAGGAAATGTCTCAACTTCTAGAAGACCTCCTATCAAATGCCATCATTATGGTTTGAATGGTCATATAAGGGTTGAATGCATCAAAAGGAAAAGAAACATGCAAACCCAAAGTTTCCAAGAGTCTAGGAAAATAAATCAAACTCAAAAGACTCATGATGCAAGAAATCTAAAAATGAAAAATCAATTTCTAGAACCCGATCATCATTTTCAAAAGAAAAAGAAAATGATTCATCCAAGAAAGGTGGATCAAAAAAATTTAGGTGAAGAAAGATGGACTCACATCCTATTTAGGAGTGAGAGCATGTCAAGATGATATATTGACAATAATGATGACCCGATAGAGGTCATACGAAAGAGGGCTTTAGGTGATCCAGATTGGATCTAAGCCCTACAAGTAGGATTGAAAGAATCCTAAAGGAATGATCTTTAAAATATCTTTAAAAGGCTATTTAGATGCTCTTAGCCCCACGAACAACGATCAATTAGCAATCAAATAATATGTCTAAGTGAGTAACATCAATCTTGATTGAACATCTTGATAGGGAAGCAAAAAAGGTATTGATCATCTATCAAGATCAATTGACCGAAGGAAAACAAAAATGTCAATTGTCCCAAGCATGTCTAGAGCCATACTATGTAAATCTTAATTTACATTCTTAGTTTTCATTGCTTGAGCAAATGTAACTTAAACTCTTAAAAGCATATGGAGATTTAGCCTAAGATGTGTGCATGTGACTATTCATGATGTGTTATTCTTATCATATAGATCATGATAGATTTGTTCTTAATTGGAACATTTACATAGATATCGTCCAAGTCACCTTAGCACACCGTGTGCATGTATGCTCCATAAACGCACGTTTATTGACCGCTCTTAGTGATCCTATGCACATCATTGGATCACTAGTGACATGTTGATCTTGATTGACATATTCTTATATGTCTATATGACTTATCATGCATATTTTTATGCTTCAATGCCTAAAATTTGTTCTAATATGTTCATCTATGCAATGGTCATTGATCTTGTTCCATGATACATACTAGCATGTCTATTATGGATAATTCCTATCTTGAACCTATATATTTATCGAGATCACTTGGTTCACCTATATTTTTTTTTCGTTGTCAATTCATAACAAATTGAGGAAGAAAGGAATATGAAGAAAGGAAAATCTCATAAGAGATATGAAATTGAAGGGAGTCCTAAAAGTACCTCAAGCAAATCAAAAGGCCTGAAGAGGACAAGAGGAAGTCATTGACCGTGATAGCAAGGAAATGACAAATTAGATAAGATGATTTCCATGGGAAAGAACCATGGTGACTGGAAAGGACTTGGGTATAATTCCAATGTCAAGCATACTCTCTTCTCATAAAAAGACTAAGACTGTCTTTGTGAGAGCCAAGGGATAGGCTATTGCACAAGCCTCCGATAAGGGTAAGGAGAAAGCAACTACTCAAGACCATCACCAAGGTCCTATGAGAGTAAGAGGAAGGAAGGCACGTTCAAGAAAAAGGCTCTTTTAAAATAAGGTGAGGAGTTTGGGAAAACAAAAACCTCAATCACATTCCTATGCCAAGGTAGCATGGAATAGCTCTTAAGCCAATAAGGTTCTTACCTCTAGAGGATCTCCAGAAAATACTTCTACTCTTAGAATTCCCAAAGAAAAGTTAGAAGAACCCTTCAATCCTCGCATACTCGAGGAAGATCTCGATTATGTAGGAAGAGGATAACCTCAAATCTTAACAAATACCAAGATTTAAAGAAATTACATAATGGAAGGTCATCATCAAAAGAAACCATTTTCAAAACTTTGAAAATAGGAACCTTCTCAAGGAAATGTAACTAGCCCAAAAGGAAAAGATAAAAAAGTATAAGTAGAAAGGATGAGTTAAAATGATTAGTCATCCAATTGGGTCTAAGAACAAGGAAAGTATCAAGATGGTAACTTGATAGTAAGTCCTCAAAAAATATATGACCATGATAGGTCATTACTTGTCAATCTTGAAGAAACCCAAAGTGGGAGTTTCAAATTTGATAACAGAAACATTGCCAAGATCATTGGCAAAAAAACCATAGAGGTCCTTGTGTTACCACACTCACCAAATGTCTAGTGTGTGTAAGGACAAAGGAAATGAAGAATTCCTTATCAAATGGTCAAGGACGAGCAACAAGTGTTTTTTCATAGAACCCAACAAGCATGATTTGAATGCTTGTAGTGTGTCTCAAAAGGGTAAAGACC
>JAOXJP010104137.1:0-14300 GCA_025762735.1 Platanus orientalis | reverse complement strand
GTAGAGAAGATTAATGAAAACTTCTCCTTTAGAGATTGAAGACCCCCACACTCGAAGTGGGTCTTCTTCCCTTTTTCTTTAAATTTTCTTTATTTTTTGTATCATGTTCGCGTTTGATCCACCATGGCTAATAATACTCATATGTAAGAAATGCTCAAAAAGCTTGAAACAAATATAACCATACTCAAGGAGATGATGGACGAACAATAGACGTTCACTAAAAATAATTAATCCAACCTTAAATCCCAATTCTTTGACTTTAAAACCTATGTGTCAACAGCGTAGGGGCTCATTCACGACTTACTAACTCAAAATACAAAGGCACCAAGTTCATCTACAGAGTCCCTATCAATGACTTCTAGGTCACATGTGACAAATCCAACTCTGCAGCCTTCAATTGTGAGTACAAAATCAATCCAAACTCGTTATACCTGACTTGATCTTGGTTGGGTCTATCAAGTCTAATTATTTTTCTTATATAATTTTAACACCTACTGATGAGAAAATACAACTTGTTGCATTTCATTTTGTGGGAAAGGTAATACAATGATATCAATAGATGGAAAATTTTATTAAATTGCGGAATTGGGAGGAATTTTGTTTGGTTATATGCACACAATTTGGGGCATCTGAATATGTCAAACCTTGGGTAGTACTTGCAAAGTTACAACGTAAGAGATCAGTGCAAGATTACCAAGAAGAATTCGAATGTTTAGCAAATTTCATAGTTGAGTTACCTAAATCATTCATGATAGATTCTTTTATCAGCGGTCTTCAGGACAATATCTACAGTGAAGTAAGAATCTTATAATTGAATTCATTGATTAATGTTGTCAGTGTCTTTCAAGCAAAGTTGAAGAGAAAGTATGTGCATCTCGACATCCAATGTATGCTAATATAGAATATTTTTTCTTCAAATGTTGCACTACATTCTATTGTTGCAACACTTACACTGGTAATGCCTTTAAAGTAGTTTTCTATAACTAACAACATAACCATCAGACAGCTCTCACCAACGGAGATGGATGTATGTCGTAGATGAGTGTTGTTTTTTAATTGCGATAAAAAATGTAGTCGAAGCCATCAATGTAAAGTTAAACAGTTATTTCTTATGGAAGGGAATTGGCCTGGTGAAATACAAGAAGAAAATGTTAAGGATAATGACCATGTGGTCGAAATTTCCATGGGTCATTCAAAGATATTGTTTCATGATTTTGATTAATATGTCATTTTTTTTTAACTTTCAACCTTGAGGGCAATGTTGTGTTTCTAGGGGGTGGAATGATAGACTTCTTGTTTCAAACACTTCTTGTTTATTTTTATTTCTTTGTTTAGCCGTATTTACTTTGAAAACTTAAATAAACGTAAGGTATGAGAATAGTTAATTTTTATTAATTATTAGTTTAACTTTATTCGTTTTAGAATTTGGTAGGCATAGATTATGTAGGGTTTGAATTATATATTTTCGAGGCATTTAGCAGTGTAAGAGCAAAGAAGATTAATGAAAGGTTCTCCTTTACAGATTGGAGGTCCCTACCCTCGAAGTGGTTTTTTTTTTTTTTTTTTTTGATTATTTATTTTATCACATTAGGATTTATATCATGGCCCAAGCCTAACTTAGCTAATCATTCAAACGGACTTTTTATAAAACAAAGTGGGCATCATGTCGAGTCTTGGCTAATGTAGGCTGTTAAGTTTAAACAGTTTAAACAACAACAACAATAACAATATAATATGAAGGCAATGGTCTTGAAGGTGCCAAATTTGGGACTGGTTAGCAATATTCAATTGCTAACACCATCCAAGCCCAACCTGATTTAATCCAAACTTCATGCCAATTATTGCCAGCCATTGGTTGTAGAAAAAATAAATTTTGACAATGTGTTTGGTTATGATATAATAGATTAGGCATGGATGAATCTCTCAGAAATGATAGATACAAAGGCAGCTACTTGGTTTGAGCCAGCCCAACCAGAGGTTTTAGTGGGCAGGTGCTTAGCCCAAGCTGAATTTAGAGCCTAAAGTCAATTCCTATTTCGGTACACAGTGTAGTCCGACAGCTCAAGCCAATGTTATATATTTCCATAATTTATATAAACTATGTACTTATTTTTTTGTGTGGATATGTACTTACACTAAATTTACATAGCATGTTTGTATATAATATATGTATTATTGACCTATAATTTTATGTGTAAGCTTAGTTGAAATCCAATGGCAATAGTTTGTTCCAAACTTCAATAGCAAATTAAAATAAAATAAAATAAACTCTAGGCAATGTCTCTGTTACAAGCCATAGTCAATTTCTCTTACACTTGCCGAGGGACCCATGTTTAAAGGATCAAAACCCTCTATTTTAATGGGATCACATGAGACTTCTAACTAGGCACAGAATCAGCTAGAGCATATATAGATAGATAGATAGATAGATGCTCTAGCTGATTCTGTGCCAAAGTTGAATACATGCTCCCTTGCCCTAATGGTTGTGGAATCCCTTATCTTTATGAGAGGTAACGGGCTCAATCCCTTAGAAAAGTAGCTAACTGCGAAGACTCTAGTGAAAGTGTTTCTGGTCAAATTGATCTCCTCATCGATCCCAAGTGGTTACACCAAAACATAAGAAGAAGAAGAAGGAACCAAACACATGGACAACCCAAACCCGAAGGATCCTCTATGTGAAGATGGTTCAAAACAGTCATATCATCCCTCCATGTGACTGAAATTGAGATGATATCTAGATGAACCACTTAGAAAACTTCTTTCCTTTTTCGACTACTTATGAAGACCATTTTTTTTTTTTTTTTGTGGTTGTGTAATTCAAATAGTTTTCATGCTCATTGCTATGGAATGATGTATAAGATACATTATAGGAAAGTAAACCATCTGTAAGGATTCAATTCGGGTTACTCATTGGGTGTCGAGGCCCATTGGATCGAAGGTAAAGTAAAGCTTGCCATTGCTTCCCTAGACCTTATAGCTTTTGTGATAATTGTTTAGCAATTAAATAGCTTATTTGAGAGCTGCCTGATGTAAACACCTGAATATGGAAATGGAAATGAAATTTTGGTTATTTTCTGTATACCATATAGCTTTGGAACAAAACCAGACGTTTTAGAGAGAGTTTTGTTATTTACAACATTTATTTAAGAAATAGAGAGCCAGTTTTGTCATTTACAATAAGAGAAGAACCTGTGCTAGTGCATTAATTCATGTTTGGAGTGGCATCTGCATAACCCAGAGTTTTGGCTTAAATTTATCCATATGCTAAAAACACCTCTATTACAAGATGTCATTGTATAAACCAAGTTACTTATTTTAAGCTAAAAGTTGCATAAACAATTTTTTTTAAAGCAACCCCAACGACTATTTTATAACTTCTTACAAAAAAGAAAACACTTTTTAATAGCTCTAATTAATTTAAATCAACTACAAGGACATGTGAATACACCAAAAATAAACAAGAAGAATGGGTAAAGAATTTTAAAAAAAAGCTCTTTCTATACCTGATGACTACCAAAAGATGTGTTGATACACATAGGGTACCCAATTATGGAGCCATCTCCTAATTGGGTACAAATGCAAGGACCCTGATCACGGTTGTTGTTCAGGTCCGATGGGAAAGGTTCTGCTATACACAAATTCGTTTGTCCCCCCATGTTCACACACCACATGCTGACCCGTGATGGTTTTTTGAATTTGGTGCCTCTTTTAAATAGCGAGCAAATGTTCATTTGAAAACTGTTTTTGCAGTTTTAACCCTATACACATAACCTTTTGTGTGCATGGGGGACAGACACATTGGATGTGGCAGGTCCTTTCCCACATACCTAATCAAGTGTTCGGTACCACTTTGACCCAAAATTTGAAGTAATAAATTAATCCTCTGATTTAAGGCTGCATCTGTTCATTCAAATTAGGGCCAAACCTCTGGATTCCGGTGATTGGATGTTTTCAAGCCATCTGGTTGCCCGGGATCAGAATCCCTTGACAAATGTGCAAATCTAATGGGGAAAAAATTGGCTTGATAGAGGGGTTTTCTTTTTTCCATTCTGACCAAATCCGAAGGATTGTCTCTTGCAAATCACTTTCTTTTTCCACGCTCTCCCTATTTGAACAAAATCCATTTCTAATACCGACAACCAGACGCATGGATTCTAGGGGATTCCAAATCCAAATCTTGGCAAGCAAACAGCCAACGGAATCCACCTGCTTCTTATCCACTCAAATCTGGATGAGCAGAAGGGAAAACGTCAAGCTGAGCCAACTTCAAATGGATTTCAAGTGTATGCCAGCTCAAATTGAGTCCCGCCCTCAATGTACTAACCCTACATCAAGCTAGCTCGGACAACATTTTCAAACTTCAATTTGGCCAGGTTCCACATAAGTTCAAACAACCCAGGTGCTAACTTTTGTATATTGGGTTCAAGATCGGCCCAACCCTAGTTGCAGCCCTACTAGTCGTACAAGCACTTGTGCAATCACACATTCATAATGTCAAATGGGTTGAGGGGCTGAGACCTGAGAGAGAACTGCTGCCGTAAAGAACTCTAGTCAATACTTCGTAATAGCTTGTATATATAACCAAATAATATTCAGGAAGCACATATAGCCTTAAAACAGAAACAAAATTCTACTATTCCACCAATAAAGTGCCCTAGGGAAGAAGAGCTAAACACCATCACCCAAATTCCCTGCATATAAGAGAGCCCAAAGAAAAAAGAAAAAAAAAGTACATGAGAAGAAACAAAGGAACCCAGAACTTATAATAACCACGATAGCAGTCAGCAACAAGATAGAAGATCGTGACCAGACCATCATCGACAGTTAAAAGGGGTCACCATGCTGTCACCTGGCCCTTCTGCAACCATCGGAGACTTTGCTTCACATGAGCCATAACCAAAACGGTGATATACCCAAACAAAAACTGAAAATTCCAAGAAAGAGTTTAGCTGTCTTCATTATCATCACATTCGTCATCGTCCTCATCTTGTTCGTCATCATCTACCTCTTCGAAGCCATCAATACCCTTTCCCTGACAAAATGGGATGATTCAGAAAATAGAAAAAGATCAAAAAGAAGATAAATTTATATCATCCATTGTTCAGCCCCAACAAAATTATCTCCAAATTAAAAAAATAAGCTACTTCAATGATCATATGATTCTTTGCAGTCAAAATAAATTGGTGCACTCCAGGAGTCTACTCTTTTTTATTTATTTATAGATAGCATAAATTTTATTGCAAATAAAAGAAATAATACAAGCAATAGAATACAAAGCTGAGGAAGCCCAACACTAGACTAGCCTACACCCATTCTGACAGATAGCAAGCCTATCAGTTTCCCCATTTTGACACCTTGGAATCACTCAATACAATAATAACCATAGTTATTAAACCCGGACCGGACATTGACCCGGCTGAGAAACTGGGTCAGTGGTTCAACCGGTGGGTCACTGGTCAAACCGCAGGATCAATTAAAAAATATTAAATATTAAATAAATAAATAAATTAGATAGAAAAAAATAATATAATAATTTTATATCACATCTTTTTAAAATAAAGAATAACATAAATATGTACTAAAAAAAATGAAGGTTTGTTTCAATTATTACTTTTAATGATAGATATAGAACATAGGATGATTTCATGGCCTAGTGGTGAAGAAAAATAGAGTATGAAGTTAGTGAGATGAGTTCAAATCTTGTGGGTACTTGTTTTTGTTCATTTTTTAGAAACTCGGGTTTAAAAGATGGTCAGACCAGTCGGGTTAGACGGTTCAACAACAAACCCACCAGGTTTCAATGGGTTTGGCTGGGTCATGTGTAAAAACGATCTAAAAAGAAAACCGGACCTGTGGAAGGACTGGATCACCGGGTTTCCGGTTCGACCGGCCAGTCCAGTCCGGTTAATAACTATGATCATAACTAGCTCCCACACAAGGGATTTGCTTTCACGAACATAGTGCATTAAGTGCCACAACCCATCACAGATTCCAAGGGCCCAAGACACCACCACCTTCGAATCAACTTCCACCAAGCACCCAAATCTGCCTAACACTTTGATCTCTCTACCCAAATAAAAGGCTAAGCAGCTCAGCCTTCATCGAATACCCAACTCCTAAAGGGCCACAAAATGCCAACACTACATTACTATTGTCCTGAATAATACCCCCATACCCTGCTGGACCTGGATTTCCTTTAACCAATCCATCAAAGTTAAGCTTAAGATGAGCAGATGGAGGAGGAATCCACTCCTTGCCTGGGCCCTGCTTAAGGGAACAAAAAAAGGAAAGACATGCCCTCCAATGTCTCAAGAAGTCATTAATCAATACAACATTAAATTCCAAGTATACCACCAGCCACGATCCCAGTTAATGAATTATTGCATCCCTAACAACAAAAAATTTTGAATTCACACATTCAAAAATTCTCTGATTCCTTTCCTTCCAGATTCCCCAAAAAATACCTCAAGCAATTGCACCCAGAAAAACTTCTCTTACCCAAACCTCCCTCTCCACCCCATAATGAAAGTAGACCCATTGTATTTTCTGGAATGACCCAATGAATATTCAACCCCATAGTGAAATGGGAACAAATCTTCCTAGCAAAACTACAGTTAAGAAATATGTGACTATTTGATTCCCTCTTTGCCACACAATACACATGTTACAAAAAAGGCACATGTATGGGTGCCTACTCTGAAATACATCTAAAGTGTTTACTCGGATGAAGAATGGCAACCATGAGAAAGCTTGCACTCGAGGACATGGTTTTCTAAATTCCCCAGACCGGAAATAGATAAAAGGGGTTTCATCCACATGACAGAAAAGGACTTCACTGAAAACTGACCAGAGGATGTGAGGGTTTCACGCACATTAGTGGCATGCGAAGAATTATAGATGTCATTCAAACATTGAAGCAAATGTGCAACCATGGGTATCTCCCTCTCTAACAAGTCATGAGAGATACAAATTCCATGACAAACTGGTCAAAGAGTAAGACAGGATATCAGTGACACATGATTCTTTTTGTGATGAAATACAATAGAGTCTCAAGTATACTACTGCCAAAGTTTGAACCCCCCACAGAAGATCTTTCCAAAACCTAACATGGCTTCTACAACCTAGACCAAACCGAGTATGAGAGTAAAAATGAGGTGTGATCTGCACTATGTTTCTCCACATCAAAGAATGGGAAATATGAAGTATTTGACGACAATCCCAACCACTCATGTCTTCACCATATCTACTAATAATGATGGATTGCCATAAAGAATGTCTCTCCACCACGAATCTCCATAACCATTTCCCAAGCAATGCCCGATTCCTTTCCTTCAACCTCCTAATACCCAAACCCCCATTTTCCTTGGAATTTGTCACTTCCTTCCACCTAATGAGATGGTCCTTCTTTTCCCTACCACCTTCCCATAAGAAATCCCTTTAGTATTTTTCAATCACCTTTGCCACCTTACATGGCATTTTTTTTTAAGGAAAAGATAATCATTTATTGAATAAGGAAAGCAACCGAAACAAAATACAAGAAAAAGGAATCACCATGCAAGTGATAGCATCTACCGAAAAGAAAATAAACTAGATTCACTCTCACAAACAATTACAACCTCTCATGCCAAATATCACCCCATACAGTCTTCTCATGCCAAATATCACCCCATACCAGGTCATCAAAAGAGGGGCATACCAAAGCCCACTTGAAAAGAGTATCATATATAGACAGCACCAATTCATCATGAGTACGATACCGATCCTCAAAAATCCTATTGTTCCTTTCCTTCCACAAGCCCCAACAAATAGCCCCTGATAAAGCACGTCATATGTCTTGAGGAAAACTCCCCAACCCACTCAACCACCAACCAAATATTAGCTCATGTAGGAACTTTGGAAAAACCCAAGGCGTTTGGAATTGAGTAAGGAAAAAATATCATACCTCTTTAGCCATAGAGCAGTGGATGAATAGACCGATTCCTCCGCTATCATACATAAGGGGCATCTATTAGCTAGATTCCAACCTCTATTCTGAAGATGATCCAAGGTTAAAATTTTATCCAAAAAGCAATTCCACATAAAGAAAGATACTTTCGACGGAATATTCGGAATCCAAATGCCTTTATGGGGGATACACCTCCTTGAAGGATTAGACAACTCAGTATAAAATGATTTAGATGTAAAACACTCCTTACGATTCAATTTCCAACTTTCCAAGTCCATCTATCTACAACGTCACAATTTGGTTGTAAGGTACCTAAAATTTCAAGAAGACTCATAACATCTCCAATCTCCCAATCATTCGGAGTTCTTCTCAACCCCGGGTCCTAAATGGCATTTTAAAAAGAGACATATAGTACACCGGAATATTATTTGATGCCACCTTAATCAACATGATTTTTCCCCAAGGAAATGTAGAGTTATTGCATCTAGACAAATACTTACTATATACAAATATAAGATCACATATTTACTCACAGAATAAAACTAAGCAGATCATTAAAAGCCTTCTTGGTCAAAAGTAGACAAGGGAAAAGAAATCAAGATGCTGTATAGAAGCACTACTCACCTACAAATGTTATTCAGTGAAAATTGATCACCGTACATGTACAAAACAAATATAACCCAGTCATTGAATAAAAGCTAGCACAGCGCTAACAGAGGGTAGTGAATGGTTCATAGTCATAAATACAGTAGCCTCAATTGTATCTGCACTTCACTACTGGAAACCATTTTGTGAAGCAAGCTAGATGCATTTTCCATCCAACGCCATCATTGATGCAGGATGATAAGCTCTGATACCAAAGTTATATATGACAGCCTAGTAGTTGTTGTATCTGGTAGATATGGGCCCACATAGATGTTGCGGAAGAGAGGATCAAACTTAGGGTTACAAGAATATAGGTCAGGGTTACCCAAATATTCTCAAACTTTAGAAAGAGTTAGGGAAAAGAAACATGAATCAAACCAGAAGAACTTAGAAGGAATGGAGGAAAAGGAAAAAAGCAAAAAGAGAAAGGTACTGATTTAGGTTTCTGGAATTTCTCCAACTTACATGTAGTTAAATATGCCTATAAGGGATATCCATGCAAAATTTCATGTGATTATGATAAGGGAAAGCATATAAAATTATAAAAAGAACAGTTTGCAGTAACACTAGAAAGTACCTTGGCCAATTGATGAATATATTCTGTTACAATCTTTGATTCTAGCAGCTCAAGTCAGTAGCTTTGTGATGCAGACACCTTCATTGATGTGAGACCCATGTGGCATTTGGGTGGGTCCCACACTTGTGGCAACTAAAGTGGAGATATGAGGAGCATTTTAGAGTTAGTTCAATTAGAGTTTTCTTAGCATTTAATGTTAGACATTATCTTTTATTTCTTTTTCGATTATATTTAAAGTCCTTATTTAATTAAAATTACTTGTTAGTTTAATTTCGAGCAATATAATCTTTTTTTTTTTTGATATGTAATTATTGGTGAAGACGAGTTTTGAACCCAGGTCTGTGGCACAACACCCACAAACTTTACCAACTTAGCCAACTGGCATCTTCAGCAATATTATCTAATCTATAGGGAGTTTTATGTTAAAGAGTACAATTAGGAGTCTTTATTTGTAATTAGAGTAGGACAAGGAAGTCCAATTTAGATTAGGAAAGTGACAAATTGTGGGCTATAAAAGACCCACATACATTTTTTTTTTTTGGATAATTAAAGATCCACATACATTATGTCTTTTAAATGTACATTAATAAAGAAAACAATTTCAGAAACCCACAGCTGGAGTTTTCTCTTCTTCAACTTGCGACTGGTCAACCATGGTGGGATTCCATAGAGTTGGACTTGGGTGGGTCTCCTAGAGTTGGACTCTAGGTGGGTCTCCTAGAGTTGAACTCTAGGTGATAAGACTCCTTTCCAAGAGCCAGCCAGGTATCTTCTTCCTTCTTCTTCACTTTCCTCTACCATCTTGATGGGGGACTCCATGGGATCTCTAGGTGGGTCTCTTAGAGCTGACTCCAAGAGCCTGGTATCTTCTTCCTCATCTTCTCTTTCTCTTCTATCTTCTTTATTTTCTCAATTCTATTTGATGTTTTGGTGGTTCTCTGATCAAGGACCGTTCTTTATTGGTTTTCTTGAACCATCCACCTGTAAATCAGAACCCATCTTTCCCTTCTGTCTTTTTCCATTGCTAAACCCAGAAAACCTTCGTCTCTACCTTGCGGCAGACATTCCCCATCTTCTCCTTTCTGTTTTCTAATCAAGAACCCAGAAAACCATCTTCCCTGATTTGCAGCATTCCCATCTCTTGTTCCGTTACTGATTTCCCATTCAAGAACCCAAACCCTAATCTAATTCTACTGATGAGGACATCATCCCATGTGACAGCCTTAGGACTTACCAGCACAGGAGGGGTCCCCACCATTTGATTCAAGTAGTCCTTGGAGGAGACACAAAGGACATGGTTGGAGATGATTTGGGAGCATTCTTGGTGTTCTTAGTGTTATTTTATGTGTGGTCATGTGGACCTGTTTTTGGCAGCTTGTGCCTTTTTATTTCTTTTGTTATTTTGTGTCTTTAGTTAGTTTGAGGGTTGCTACATTATTATTTATGTTTGGGGTCCTTAATTACAATTAGCTATTGTTTTAGAACTTAGTTGTAATAGGGAGTTTTAGTTAGATGTTTAAAGTTTTTAAATAGCAAGTTTCTTTATATGGAATAAAATTCTGGTTTTCTTCTCTCCCAAGTTGCCCATAGAATTAGAGCAGGATAGTTGAAGTGGAGAAGTGCTTCCAGAGTGTTGTGTGATAAACAAATACCACTAAAATTAAAGGGAAAATTCTATAAGACAGCTATAAGACCAGTCATGCTTTATGGAGCAGAGTGTTGGGCAGCCAACAAACAACACGTACATAAAATGAGTGTGGCTGAAATGAGGATGTTGAGATGGATGAGTGGCAAGACTAGAAAGGATAAAATTAGGAATGAATCCATTCGTGGGAGCTTAGGTGTAACACCAATAGATGATAAAATGAGGAAAAATCGATTGAGATGGTTTGGGTATGTGCAACGAAGACCAATGACTACATTAGTGAGGCAGAGTAAGACAATACAAGTTGAAGGTGCTAGAAGGACTAGAGGAAGACCAAAATTGACCTGGGTAGTAAGGAGGGACATGACAACTTATAATTTAACGGCAGATATGGCCCTAAACAGAGCGGAATGGTGGAGCAAGATTCGTGTAGCCGACCCCAAATAGTTGGGATAAGGTTGTTGTTGTATTCAAAATTATTAAACCCAAAATTTCCAAAATACCCTTGTATAAACCCATTGTATTTGAATATGGGTTCTTTCTTCTTCCACATCATTAGAGCTCAAAGCAAAGATTCTATTTATGTATAAAAATTTTCTTTACATCAACCTTTTGTTTCTCCATATTTGTAGACCATCTCATCCCATCCCAACACCCAAGGTATCATATTGTATTGGTGATGCCTTATCACTGGGATTAATTGTCGGGAATCATGGTAAAGCTTGGGTGTCCTTCATGGGTGGACCTCAGCCATATATGGAGGAAAATGAGCGGTGGAGGAAATAGAGACATGGTAGTGGTCTCAAGTAGGGTGATAGAAAGAGTTATTGGGAATAAGATAAAAGTATCGAGTTTGATGCCTTAACAGAAACAAACTAATTGGAGTTCAGGACCACCAATCCAAGGGTTTGTATAGAGATGCGCTGGTAAGAAACCTAGAATGGCTGGTGGTGTTAAAGGGAAGTGCAAAGGTGATGGAGTTCGACTGGAAAGAAGCCTAGAACAAAATGGAGAAAATTCGATCTTGCTTGGTTGGAAGGGTCATTGGTGACAATCCAAGCTTGCAAGTGCTGTTGCTCTGGGGAAAGAAGTTTTGGAAGATCTCAAGCAAGCTGCAAGTCAAATGAATGCCCAAAGATCTTTTCCTATTCTCCTTTCCGTTGAAAGGGGAGGCAAAAAAAGTCCTTCGTAAAGGCAAAGTTGATTGGAAAGGTGGTTATCTACTATTATATGTCTGGCACTTCACGGTGGGATACGAAAGGAGGAACTCTATAGGGTAGATTAGGGTGTTTGGAATTCAAACACATCTCTAGGGCTCCTCCATGTTCAGGGCCATCAGAGAGGTGAGGTAGTTAGTCGCAGGCTTGCAGCTGGAGTAGCTGACCCATCTTCCATAGAATGGATTTGGTTGAAGGTTAAAAGGCCTGAGAAGGCTCCAAAGTTTTTAGTGATTTCCGATTGGATGTTGGTGTATAGGGTCTCTGTGTGGACGGAGAATCTTCCGCTAACTTTGTCGGTGGAGGGACACATACTAGGGATTAGTATCAAGAAGGGGAGCTTTAGTCGGGAATAGATGAAGATTTTGGCGAGGAAATGAGGGGTTCTTGGCTGGCATTAAGGTATCTAAAAAGAGGAAGAAAAGTTGAAAATTTTCAAATGGTTATGTACTTGAATAGAGTACGGTCCAAGGGTGGTCAGGGAAAAAGAGGGGAAGATTAGAGAAGACATTGTAGAATTCTCACACAGAAGGGGTTAAAGTTAGTCAAACTAGGGAGATCTCCCCTCGAGCTGGACTGAACCACTCATAGGCTCATTGGTCTACGATAAGTTTAACGCCAACTCGACAAGGCTCAAATGTCATGGACCAAAGTTGAGTAAGGTGAGAATGGACTGAATAGACTCCACATATCTTACCCATTGAGGGCCCAATTTATTGTCTGCGTCTCGATGTGCAAGGAAGAAGATCAAATCAAGATGGAAAGAAGGGGAAATAGGAGGAAGACCTCTATTTGACCAATCAACGTTGGAACAAGGGAATCGTGATTAAAGACCTTGGTTAGTCGATTTCTAGGAAGGTAAATGTTTAGAACAATTTCGGAAAAGGGAAAGAGGTCCCTGAAACCAATGACAAAGAGCAGGAGGAAGGCAAATGGTTCAAACTAGGGTACGAGTCTGAAAGTTGCTCTAAATGCGATGAAACATCTTTAAGGTGCGAGAGCGAAGGGGAAGATCCAGATGGTAAGGAGAACCCTAAGTCGGAGAGTTTAAGAAGGAAGGGCTAAGGAAAGATAGGTCCAGTAGTAAAGTGGGGGGTTCTGACATTAAAGGCAAGCAATTATGATAAGCTAGACCAATCAGAGTTTTAGCTACATTACCCCCCTTATTTTAGCGATAGAAGAATGGAGCTTGCCAACGACATGGAAGATGCAGGAGAGGTTATTTGAGATGTTGAACTCATTCTGATGTTACCCCCTCCCTTTTCTTTTGATTGGGTTATAAGGAGGGTAACATAAATAAAAAAGAGAACGGGAGTCTTCTTTATCAAATTGGAACACCAAGTAGAGGTGTTATTAAGAGAAATAGAAGGAAGAAGCTGGAGTCCTAGGTGATACTATCGAAGGATAGGGAGCTCTTCTAGCGCATCTCAACCTAGGGAATTGAAGAATTTAGTTTTAGGCATCAATTACGAAGGAAGAACTAAAGAAGGGAAAGGGAAAGGGAAATAGTAGAAAGGGAAGGCGAAACTCAACAATTGTTCATGATGATAAGCATTATTACTTGGAACGTTAGGGGTCTAGGGAGGGAGGAGAAGCGGCTGTGTGAAGGACCTAATGGCTTGGTGGAAGGCAAATATCATTGTTTTGCAGGAGACAAAACTTCAGAGCATGGATCAAAGGAAAACTCAGGAGCTGTGGGGGAGAAAACACTACAAGTTTATCCATAAAAATGTAGAAGGTAGGGCAGGTGGGATTCTAGGGGCTTGGAACTTGAGGACCATCAAGGTCACAAATTCGAGAATGGGAGATCACTCCATATCCATCAAGTGCATGAACAAGGTTGACGAATTCTGCTGGACTTGCTTAGGAAGCTGAATTGATCGTTTCTTGCTATCTGTGGATTGGATGGATCATTTTTAGGGATAGGCATGGGCCCGGTTCGGGCCGGGCCAGGTTCGGGCCGGGCCATGGTAGGCCGGGCCTAGGCCCACCATATTAGGCATCGGGTTTAGGCCTGAATTTTTTTTTAAATATTTAGGTCCAAGCTTGGCCCTATGGGTTTCATTGGGTCTTGGGCTGACCGAAGAATTTCACAAAACATGAATGATGAGGTTAAGGTTTGAACTCTAGACCAACTAAATAATATAATAATGCATTACCAATTAAGCTATAAGATCTTATTAGTTCTTAAAACCTTAGAAAACTATATACTTATATTCTAAGAATTATTTACTATAAAAAATCATTTATCTCACTAAGAGTTGAACACAA
>JAOXJP010104126.1:0-14301 GCA_025762735.1 Platanus orientalis | reverse complement strand
CCTACGACGGCCCTCCACTCTACCAATTGAGTGTCACATAATTTTCACCAAAATAACATTGTTTTCTGTATTATTTGGGCATCTCTTGAAGTCACATTATTCTTTGTTAGATGTTAGTGTTGATTTGAGCTAGAAAATGTTCACCCAATCAATATAAAATATAATTATAGTGTTTACATATGTATTTCTTTGACTAGTTGACTTTATGTTAAGCAAGATATATGGCTGTGGAAAAGGGCTTAATTGCTTGAAGGGAGAATTTCAAGGGTGATTTTATAGGTACCTTTTTCAAGAAAAAACCAGTTGCAATGGGATTTTGGTGCAAGTAGGAATTCTTTTCTGGGATTGCCACTAAGAGGATGTTGTTAGTGTTTACACTGTTCAACTCCTTAAAGGGATTGATGAAATGATTGTTTGAACTTCTAATAAAATTGATTTCGGCCTAGTGGATATTTTTTTACATTCCGAAGTCCAAAGTTTGGGAATATGAGAGCAAAGACAGCTTTTTGGTTTTTTTGTTCATGATAAAATTTGCATTGAAGGGAGCTCTTTAGATAGTCTTGGAAAGAAAGCTATAAGGGACCAAGGCTCTGATACCAAATTGATGTAGGACTCTTTATAGAGACTTTTGCAGAAAAAAAAACTGAAAATAAAGAACAGAGAGAAAGAAGATACCAATTAGATCTACACTAGTTGAACCTAGGAGTCACACTAGGGTTGAAAACAACACACCTTCAAATTCAGAGAACAAAGCTGCTATAGGCCTTGAAATTTTATCGAATCACCAATCAATAAGTCTATTATAGTAAAATTCTGAGTTACAGAACATATATATAGCTTTTACATTCAGGCTTTCCAAATCCCACTCTAACTAACAACGACAGCTTTATCCCAACTATTTGTGGTCAGCTACACAAATCATGTTTTGTCATTCCACTCTATTTAGGGTCATAGCTGCCGTTAAATCACAAGCTGCCATGTTTCTTGTTAATACTTTAACCCAAGTCAATTTTGGTCTTCCTCTTGTCCTTTTAGCACCTTCAACTTGCATTGTCTCACTCCTTCAAACTGGTGCAGTCATTGCACATGTCCAAACGATCTTAATCTATTTTCCCTCATCTTATCACCTATTTGTGCTACACCTAAGCTCTTGCAAATGGATTCATTCCTAATTCTATCCTTTCTACTCTTGCCACTCATCCATCTCAACATTCTCATTTCAGCCACACTCATTCTATGTATGTGTTGTTTGTTGGTTGCCCAACATTATTCTCCATAGAGCATGGCTGATCTTATGGCTGTCTTATAAAATTTTGCCTTCAATTTTAGTGGTATTTCTTTATCACACAACACTCTAGAAGAATCTCTCCAATTTAACCATCCCACCCTAATTCTATGAGCAACATCATTTACAATATCTTGTGTTTGATTGAACCAAAACGAAAATCTCTTGGTTATCAATCTTAACTACTCCCTCATTTCTACTCGTATTTTTGCTAAAATTGCGTTCCATATATTCTGTTTTAGTCTGGCTTATCTTAACATCATTTGATTCTAAAACATTCTTTCATAGATCTAACTTGGCATTTTCCCTCTCTCTAGTCTCATCAATCAACACAACATTATTAGCAAACTGCATACACCATGGCACCTCCTCTTGCATGCGCCTAGTCTACTCATCCATAGCTAAGGCAGAAAGGTATAGACTCAATGTTGACCCCTGGTGTAAGCCTATTGTGATCGCAAATTTTCTTGTCTCTCCTCTGATTGTCCTAACACTGGTTATCGCTCTATCATACATATCCTTAACTAGGTCAATATATCTACTTGGGACCCCTTTCTTTTTCAAAACCCACCTAATGATCTCTCTTGGTACTCTATCATATGCCGTTTCTAAGTAAATAAAGACTATGTGAAGATCTTTCTTCTTCTCTCTATACTTTTCCATCAATTGTTGAAGTGGGAAAATAGCTTCAATTGTCGAGATCAGGAATAAATCCAAACTGGTTCTTAGACACTCTAGTTTCACGTCTTAGTTGATGCTCCATTACTATCTCCCATAGTTTCATTGTATGGCTTCTAAGCTTGATCCCGCGATAATTGGTGCTATTTTGAATATCCCCCTTGTTCTTATAGATAAGCACCACAATACTTTTCCCCCATTCATCTAGCTCTTTTTAGTTTTAATGATCTAGTTAAATAGAGCTGGGATTTGGTGGTGGAAACTTCATAAAGATGTGAAGTTCTCACCTGAGCATGACATTTTTTTGCCACATGAAACAAAAATACTTAAAAAATATACTTTTTGAAAATACCCAAATACCCATTTTTCCTCTTTTTGTCTTCATCTTCCTTGTGAGAGACTTTACAAGAGAACCAATGGTAAACTAAAAGCTCTCCTGCAATTTGTTATCTTTACTTACTCTACATTTACCAATTGTTTCTTGCCCTCTTCTCCTTCTTGTGCTACTACGAAATTCTACTCTTCCTAGTTCCTAGTCGGTGATGGATTTCAGGAGTCTTTCTAAGAATGAACTCCAAGGTCTTTGCAAAAAAATATAAAATTCTGGTGAACATGAAAAATGTGGCCATCGCTGGTGCGCTCAAAGCACTTGAGAATATGAGCCCCTTGTTTATCCTTGGAAGCCACTAACCAATTTTCTACATTTTTCTCTACTGTTTGTTAAATCTTGGATATATATATATATTTGTAAATGATTGTCATGCCAATGGAATCTTTGAAAACCCACATCCTTAGTTGGATTCACTAGAAAAGACAAAACTATTGGAAAGGAATGATGGGAGCTTTTTTTTTTGAAAAGATAAGGAAGATTTCATTCAAACAAAGAATAGAAGGGGGAACAAGCATGGGGAATGCCGACCCGAATAGGGACCCAACGGGTAAAGAGAAACAAAAAAACTAGAAAATAAAACTGTCCTTATCAAAGATCCATAACCGATAAGGGGGCATAGATTCGGGGAGGGAGACGGATAGCCAATCATACAGATGAGACAGAACAACATCCAATAGCTTGGGAAAATCCTAGCGAGAATCCTCGAAGATGCAGAGGTTATGCTCCTCCCAAAGGGACTAGCAGATAGCCGTCGGCAAGACCCGACACACCACTTGGCCCATACGACCTAAGTGTTTGCGATTGTGGACGGTCCACAACCAAAAAAGCTTTTTAACGAGACTGGATGAACCTAAACAGCCAAAAGGCAGGAGAGGAAGAAGGTCCATATAACACACGCAACCAGACAATGGAAAAACAAATGGGTCGAAGACTCCCCATCCTCTCTACACAGAGAACACCAATTAGGCATAATGAGGCTCCTGCGAATCAGGTTGTCCACCATTTGGGCATGATCCCACCAAAGTTCCCACAGAAAGAGACTTTGGAAGGGATGAGTTTGTCCCATATGAGCCAGGATGGAAAGGAGATACGGGTAACCGACAAAGGAGCTAGAAAGAAGGATTTGATTGAATACCCATGCATAGAGTCCAAAGACCATAACATCTCATCATCAGTCTCCCCATCCCCTAGGTGATAACTCTCTAAGAGCTCTAAAAGCCTGCCCATTTTCTCCACTTCCTAATCATGAAGATTTCTTCTAGGATGAAGGTTCTAGGAGCAAAAAAGTTTGGATCTGATCATATGATCTCTAACCGAGCCCCCCTTACTTTCAGCTAAGGTATAACAATTAGCAAGAAGGGAATAAGAAAGTAAGGGTAGAGCTGGCACACCAAGAGTCCTTCCAAAATGACACCTTGTCACCTTTGTTGACCTTGTACCGAATAAAGCGAGAAAACTGCTCCTTCCCTATGCAAATACCTTTCCACACCCCACAACCCGAGGCCCCTAGGGGGATAGCTGGCAACCACCCATTCTGGTCCTCCCCATACTTAGCAGCAACAACATGGCCTCAGAGAGCATCACGCTCTGAGCCAAATTTCTAAAGCCATTTACTAAGTAATGCTCTGTTTGTTTCCCTAATGGGCCTAATGTCCAATCCTCCTTGGTAGAAAGGCATGCAAATATTTTTCCAACTAATCCAACAAAATTTTTAGTGGTCCCGATCTGAGTCCCAAAGGAAACTTTGTTGAGGCGCTGGAATCACAAGCAAAGATATATAGTAGATTGGGATGCCTGATAGAACATTCTTTAATAGCACAAGCCTTCCTTGCTTAGAAAGGAGGCACCCCTTCCAATGCGAGAGTTTCTTCCCAATCTTTCTAGAATCGGACTCCAGATTGCCTTGGATGAGGCTTTAGCACCAAGGGGCAATCCCCGATAAGTAATCAGCAAAGTCACTAAGTGACACCCAACAAACAAAGCCAACTCTTCCAGGTTGGGAACCCTCCCAATTGGGCTCATAGAGGACTTATGCAAATTCACCTTTAGCCAGTCACCGCTTTGAGAACAAGAAGGATGCTCCTTAAATTTATAATGGACTCAGCGTCTGCTTTCAACATAAATAGAGAGTTGTTCACAAACTAATGAAGGGAATAGATGAGTCGCCTGCTAAAGAGGAGAAATCTTTCAATAAACCGATAAAGTCGCCTTAGCCACCATTTTGCTTAAGATTTTGATGGCAATGATGAAATAAATAGGGGGAAAGGGGGTCTCCTTGCCACAAACCTCTACTACTTTTGAAAAATCCTTTAGGAGAACCATTCACTAGAATGGAAAACTTAAGGGTGGAAACACAAATTTCCATCTAGTTTCTCCATCTGAGGCCAAGCTCCATCTACTGTAGGACCCAATTGAGATAACCCCAATTCACTTGGTTGTAGGTTTTTTCCAAGCCAACTTTGCAAACAAGACCCAATATCCCTTCTTTCAACATGGCATCGACGCATTCATTAGCCAATAATGAACAATCTGTAATTTGTCTAACTAACATGAACACATTTTGGATTGGATGTTTGAATCAGTTCAGAATAAAGGGAAAGGAAGATTGGAAGCCATTAAGATTGCCACATTGTCTAAAGAAGAGTAAGAAGATTTGGTGAATAAGTCGAAAGAGGGTGCTATGAGGTCTAATGTTTTTAACATTATTTTAGGTGGTTGCTCACTTGCTCTAATAGATTGCTAAAGAAGATGTCTGATTTAGATCTATAATGTAAACCATGTTTCGTGAAAAAAGATAGTAACTCATTGAGGATGACATTGAGGTCCTAGTCAAAGAGTTGGGTTGGGGATGGGGCATAGGAACTCGTTGTAGCGAAGATCCAAGTACTATAGCGACAGTAGTGACAACACAACTTTAGGGAAGTGGCCAACAGGGCAATTTTACTGAGCTTGAGCTTGATGAGGAGTTTGAGGTGGCAAAATGTTTCGGAGATGCTGCCGTAGAGCTGGAGTTGATGTAGAAGAAAGCAAGATCTATGGGGGCTAGGCATCATGGGAACACAGTGGAGATGGGGAATGGTGTAGTTCACGATGGTTTATACTGGCGTTGGGCCTTTGACGTTGAACATCAAAAAAGAGATGATGAGGGACAAAGGAGAAGAAAAGAAGGTTAGGTTGGTGACTGAAAAAATATAATTTTTATTTTTTTGTTTACTTGAAGGTGAGACGTGTTGCGTTAAGGAAAACACTTCATGAATTTCATTAAGTTTTCACTCCACCAAATCTTGACTTTGTTAAATAGCTTAGTTAACCAGGATAGCCTATTGTCTCTCCTACATTCCAAACCTCAATTGGGATACCATTTGGTCCTAATTCCTTTCCAATCTTCCTCCTCCTCAAAGCCTCTTTAATTTCCAACACTCTAATCCTATGGAGATGCCTATGATCTCTAATCTTCTCTACTCTACCATTCCTAAACCGGTAGTCCCTACATGATCCTCATTTAATAATTTCTGAAAACAACTCCACCTTTCCTTAATCTCTTCATCTTTCACTAAGACTCTTTGATCCTCACTTTTAAAGCATTTAATATGGTATGAGTCCGTACAGTTCTTATCCCTTATTCTAGCAAGTTATATACATCCATCTCACTATCCTTAGTACTTGACTTATGATAAAGGGCATCATATATTGTTGTATCCTATTTCTTCTTTTTCTTTTCTAATAAAGTTGTTAATTATCCCAAAAAAAAAAAAAAAAAGGTCATCATATACTTGAAATTTAGCAGCGGTTACATCATTCTTAGCTTCTTTTTTAACATTTTATATCTTTCTAAGTCTTATGCCAATCCTTATAAAAAGATCTTTTAGCTCTAACGGTTATTTGGATTTCATCATTCTATTACTAAGTTTCGTGGTTGCACATTCCCCCTAGGTTCTCCAAGGACCTCTTTTGCTGCTCTCTTAATACAGCCGGCCATTTGATTCCACATGATATTTGTATATTCTTCCAAAATCTATATATCGCTAATTTTTCCTTTTTAGGTTCCACCATCTAGTTCTTGTGTATTTCTTTCTCTTCCATCCTTTAATACGAATTGTTGAAGTATATTAATTCTTGTATCTAATATACCGACACCTTAAGGTTTTAGGAGAGTTGGTTAGTTTATTGTTAATATGCTATAAGAGCCAAACCAAGTCGTGGGTTCAAATCCCGGTGGTAGTATTTTTCCGGATGTAGTGGTGTGCACATTGTGTGGACTTGCGCTTGGGTCCCCAAGTATGTTTACAAGAGAGAACAATGTTCCCCTTGGGGGCTGTTGAAGTATATTAATTCTTGTATCTTCTAACACCTTAAAGTTTTGGGAGAATTGGTCAGTTTACTTGTTAACACAAAGATCCAAGACCATTAGCCCATGTTGTGTAGTTAGACTCTTAATGCAGAGGCATTTTCACATTGGGCTTGAGTGGGGCAGCTTGTACGAAACGGGGGCACACTCGGGGTGAGGGCAACCATGTGAAACATGCGGCTCATGTGAAGTGAGACCCATGTGAAGTGGGGCCAAAGAGGAGGGTTCAGTCGAGGGTTTGGCCTAGCTTGGGTTATGAAATAAAGGGATTGATTTGCCTCCCTCTATCAGTTTAAGCTTTTAGAGCAAATGGTTGGTCACCCTGCATCAAATTGGCATCAAAGCAGGAAGTCTCGTGTTCAAAACTCCTCACCTGGGGTGATTAATGTAGGAACATTTCACACTGGACTTGACTGGGGTTGCCTATGTGAAACATGAGCACACTTGAGGTGGGGGTGACCTTTGTGAAACAGGAAACTCATGTGAAGCGAGACCCATGTGAAGTGAGGTCCACAACGAGGGTTCGGTTAAGGGTCTAGCCATACTAGCCTAGCCTGGGCTATGAGATAAAGGGACTAATTCGCCCTTATCAGTTCTAGCTTTTGGAGCAAGTGGTTGGTCGTCTTGCATTAACTCTCCTTTGGGATAGCTTTACAATCTTTACATATTGACTTTTTTGTCCTCCTAGTAAGAAATAAGTCTAGTTGCTCCTATTTGATCCACTTTTAAAAGTAACCAAATGTTCTTCCCTCTTGTTGAAGTAATGTGTTTGTTATTGCAAGATCATATGTCATTGCAAATTCTATGATCGTTTTTCTAATTTCATTTCTTTCTCCAAATCTGTATCCTTCATGATATCTCTTATATTCTCCTTTAGTATTCCCATATGTCCATTTAAGTTACCTCCTATCAATATTCTTTCACCTTAAGGAATTCCTTGAATTAATCCATCAATGTTTCCCCAAAATTGTTTCTTAGTAATTTCATCTAGTTTTACTTGAGGTACATAAGTATTAATTATGTTTATTATCTCTTTTTCTAAGACAAGTTTAATTTCTATGATCCTATCACCTATTCTGTTAACATCTACGACTTCCTCTAGATTTTTATCAACTATTATTCATATCCGATTTTTTGTTATTGGCTTTCTCTTGTTTACCAAAATTTAAAGCCATCATTCTCTTTAGCCTTTTTCCCTTTCCACTTAGTTTCTTACAAACAAGCAATATTAATTCTTATTCTTTTCTTAGTATCTACTAACTTTATACTCTTATTCGTTAAGGTTCCTATGTTCCAAGTTGTTACGCGAATCTTACTATCTTGGAGTAGCTTCTTTACCCACATTTGTCCATGGTGTGGGAACCCTTGCATATTTATTATTGCATTCGGGCGCCGATGTAGAAAGGGCGGCTTGGCCCAATGGTAAGGCTTACCGTTAGCAACACATGGCAAAAAGGGAAGACCCTAGATAACCCTTACCTACTTGTTCCCACATATAGTGGCGGAGCCACATAGGGGTAAGGGGAGGCAATTGCCCCCCCTTAAATTTGAAAAATCCTATACCCCTCAAGCCTAAATAAATTTGTCGTCTGCATGCCCTGTATTGTTGCCCCCCCTTCAATAAAAGATTGCCCCCCTTCAATGAAAATACCATACTTAAAAAGGGTATTTTAGGAAAAATAAAAAAAGGACATAAAAAGGGGTTTTATTTCAAGGGTCTAATTTTCTCCTTATGGAATGGAGAGAACGAGAGAATGAGTGGGTTTTCCCCTTCGTGAAACGGAGAGAATGGGAGAGTGATTTCTCGAAGAAGAGAGAAAGCGAGAGATCGAGACCAGCCGGCTGCAACTGGAGAAGAAGAAGAAGCTCTGTTCGAAGAAGTTAAGTTAATGATTTTTTTTTCTATGAAAATCGTTGATAAATATTGACTCTTAATCTTTTATTTCTTTCAAATCTTGATAAATTAGCATTTTCTTTACAATCTAGAGTGTTATCTAGATTATTTTCTTATCTGTATGTACTTTTTTTTTTCTTTTTCTGTTTTCATTTTCCATATTCGATTTAAACGAGTTTAGGTTTTCCATTTCAACCCTCTTATTGGAAATTAAAAATCAATCCAATAACTCCATATAATATCCTTAATAGACTCAGATAACAGGTTTAATAGGCTACAAGTAGTAGATATACAGGTTAACTAGGTTGCACTAAACAAGGAACTGATCTGGGAACTAAAAGGCTGATTTGTCTAGAAACAGACAAAAGGGTTTAAAGTGTTAAACAGAGGCTGTTTTACCAGTCCATCACAGGGGTTTAATAGGGGTTAAACAAGGCTGAAATATAGAGATAACAGGAGCGTTATATTGATTAGGTAAGTTTTGGTGAAAAAAATAGAACTATGCTTGGTTTCTGTCTTCTTGAGGATGATGAAAAAATCTTTGCTAGGCAAATGACTTTGGGTAGCTTGGTGTAGAGCCTGAGATCCTTCACGGTTACTAAATCAAAGTACTTAAGTAGATGTTTAGATAGGACAACAATGAAGTTGTGAATAACAATAGGTTGAGGATTTGGAAATGCAATTCCTAAATGTGTGGGAATTCTGTAAAAACATACGTTTCAAGGTTGGAAGAGATGACAAGGTGAAGTTTTGGTTATGATTGTGCTCGTGCAAGGGGATTCTTCTTTGTACAGTTCTGTGAGCAAAAAAAAGAGAGGTGCTGGTTAAAAATTGCTTTAAGAGAAATAATGGATAGGGTTTTATGGTCTCTGAAATTTTGAAAGAATTTGTCAATTAGGAGGTGGACTGTTGTTGGACGCCTAGCTCGTCTAGAACATGTCTCCGTGCTAGTTTGGAAGGAAGAAAAAATTGACTGATGAGCCATGAAAGGTGAGCTTTTGATATTGTTTTTCTCCTTTCTAGCTAAAAACCAAGGCTTCATTCCTATTAGAACTCATCTAGCACAATCCTACACCATCCAAATTCCAAAGTAGTGCTCTTTCTATTGTTTATATGCTTGAGAAGATTGTTACGGTAGATCATTTGATGAGTAGATATAAGGGGTTAAACAATGACAGGCATGAGGCTAACAAGGATTAGGGACCAAAACAGGGTCAGAATTGAGATACTACAATTTGTCGTCGTATAAGGGAGAAGCGCTTATTATTATATAAGGTCTTTTCTGTCAGGTCTTCAACTGTTTGGTTTCAACGATAGCTCCAGAAAACTGACGTGGTAGGATTTGGCAGGTTTGGTTCAGTGTCCCATTTATAATTCAACACCTCTTTAACTAATAAATTTGCAAGCCGGCCAAACTTGTATTTAACATATCCATTTAAAATATAGAACCCAAGTAATTACTTTCTCTGTTTAGAGAAACAAAATACAATGTTGATCCATAGTCAACCATCACACTGCTGCACAAAGTCCCTAAGACTGGATTAGGTCACAAATGGCCTTCTTTAACCGAACATAAGAGGAAGATAATAAAATATTTTGATTTAACGACTTGAAAGACCCACTTTTTCCTAGAATGTGAGATGACATAAGGATGGTTTGCCATGAAACATTTAGCAAGTTTTGCTTCAAACCAATGGATATCCTTTTTTGTGAAAAGGCCCTGAGAAGTTTATGATTTTGCCTCTTTGTGACTTCATTTTGTTAAAGCATTGAAAGGTGCTGGTTGGTTTATGATTAGTCCCATTCATTGTCCACCAATTCATAAGTCAAATAACTGCTCTTTCTTTTTATGACTAAACCTTTATGTGTGCCAGTAGATGGTCAAACACTACGTAAAACATTGTGTGTGGGGTATGGGTGTGGGTGTGAGTGTGCATGCATTTTTACATGGTCATGCGAAAACATGTATTTTACAGTTAGCAATAGTGTTGTAAAAAACGACTAGGTGATTGATTGCCTATGGTACATCAAACTAGGTAGGGCCCTCAATGAGCTGAGCTAGCTCATTAAGAGCTGAGCCTAAGTCATGTTTTAAGCTTGGTGAGCCAAGCCTGAGAGAATTGTTGCGGCGTGTCACTGTACTAATTGCTTATTGTTGTTTTTGTTTATTTCTTTACCCTTACTATGAATGCAAATAGGGATGGCATGGTTGATTATCAAGAAGTTTAAGCAGATGATGAGGGGTGAGGGTTTATTGCCTTGAGTTAAAAGGTAGTTGTAGTAGGAATGCAAATTATTTTTGGGGATTTAAGGTAGGGAGGGGGTGCTTTTACGACATTAATTGCATGTTTGTTTTTGGGTTTTTATTTTATTTAAACTTTGTTATTTTGACAAAAAATTAATTATTCATTTTTTAATCATGTTTGTTAGTAATTGTTGAAGCATGATTTATTTGATATTTATTTCATTTTAAATAAATGCATTGATTGTATTTTAGATATTTTCCAGTGTTTATTTATTTTCATAGATTTTTTTAATTGAATTTATTTTAAATTTGTCATTTTTATTGCACCAGTTATGGATAAGTTCCTCAAAAGAAAGTTGGATAAGTCTTCTTCTACCATAAAATGCAATTTAGGTGATCAAGTGTAACATAGTTTAATGTCAAAACGAGGTAAAATAGTAGAGGTCAATTTATCAGATCTTCCTTCTAATCCTAGATTATGTAGTAGGATTTTAGATTATAATCCTAATGATCAAGATTCTATTTGAAAGGCATGTTTGCAAAAAAGTCATTGTCAGCCGCGTAAACACACATTTCCATAAAAGAAATTTAGAAATATATCGCAATGATTTAATTCTACTTAGTTCAATGAACATGGTACTTGGTTAGAATATAGTATCGTAAAGGATGCTGCATTTTGTTTACCTTGCTATCTTTTTTAGGCCACATGGAGAAAAATGGGTTGGTGATATTTCTATCATGAAAGGATTTTTGAACTGAAAGAAGAAAGAAAAATTTGAACATCATGTTGGAGGGTCCAATAGTGCTCATAATCAAGCATATGGAAAGTGTCAAACATTATTAAATCAAGAACAACACATTTAGACACTTTTTTCATAGGCATGATGATCAAACACGAGTTAATTATAAAACTCATTTAAGTGCATCGATTCTATGTGTTGGTTTTTTTTCATGTCAAAGTTTAGCTTTTCGTGGTCATGATGAATTAGATGAGTCTAATAATCACAAAGACTTCCTTAAATTATTAGAATTTCTTACTAATACTAATGAAAATGTGAAAAATGTCGTGTTGGAAATGCTTTTGAAAATCTTAAGTTGATCTTACTAGAGATTCAGAAAGATCTTGTCAGTGCGTGTGTAATCGAAACTATAAATGTTATCATCATAGATCTTAGAGATTTACTGTTTGCTATTTTAATTGATGAATCTTGTGATATATCTATTAAAGAACAAATGGTTATTACACTGCATTATATTGACAAGCAAGGATGTGTAGTTGAACGTTTTATTGGAGCAGTACATGTTAGTGACACTTTTGTTATATTACTCAAAGAAACAATTTATGTATTTTTTTTTTCCAAGCATGGATTGAGTATAAAGAGATTACATAGTCAAAGTTATGATGGTGCCAGTAATATGCAGGGTAAATTTAATTGCCTCAAAGCACTTATTATGAAAGAAAATACAAATGCATTCTGCATTCATTGTTTTACACATCAACTTCAATTGACACTAGTTGTTGTTGCAAGAAATCACTACTAAATCAACTCACTTTTTAGTGTTATTTCAAATGTAGTGAATGTTATTGGAGCGTCGTGTAAATGAAGGGACATTTTTCGAGATAAACAAGCTGCTAAACTTTTTGAAGAAGTTAATAATGGTGAGCTTTTAACTAGAAGAGGTTTGAATTAGGAGACTAGTATTAATAGGCCGAGGGACATACGTTGGAGTTCACACTATAGTATATTGTTAAGTCTAGCTACTATGTTTTCTTATATGATTGAAGTACTTGACATTGTTGGTCAAGATGACTTGACCTTTGAACAAAAAATCGAAGCAAATGCTCTGTTAGATTCATTGCAATCATTTGAGTTTGTATTCAATATGCATTTGATGATAACTATATAGGGGATTACTAGTGAACTATTAAAGACATTACAACAGAAAAAACAAGATATTGTGAAGGCTATGACTTTAGTCAAGATTTCTAAAGAAAGACTCCAAGAAATGAGAGGAAATGGGTGGAATCCTCTCTTGGCTAAAGTTTTTTAAATTTTGTAACAAAAATGAGATCATTGTTCTTTACATAGATGATAAGCATGTAGCACGAGGACGTTCACGGCATAAAGTTGAAGATACAACAAATCTATATCACTATCGTATTGAATTATTTTATATTATGATTGATATGCAACGTCAAGAGCTTGACAATCGTTCAATGAAGTGAACACTGAGCTATTTCTTTGTATGACATGCTTGAATCCAAGAGATTCATTCTTTTCTTTTGACAAACAAAAGTTGTTTTGCCTTAATCAATTATATCCATTAGAATTTTCTGTATTAGATATCATGTCTCTTGGTAATCAGTTTGAGACTTATATTCTTGATATGCACTCAAGTAATGTGTTTTCAGAAGTAAAAGAGATTACCAACCTTGCTAAGAAGATGGTCGAGACGAAGAAAAATATTTTGTATCCGTTAGTGTACTTACTTATAACATTGACACTAATCCTTCAAATTGTTACTGTTACTGTTAAGAGAGCATTTTCTGCAATGCATATTGTGAAAAATAGGTTGTATAATCGAATGAGAGATGATTGGATAAATGATTGTTTAATTACTTATATCAAGAAAGATGTTTTTAATAACATCGACAATGAGAAGATCATCCAACGCTTTCAGAATATGAGGTCTCGTCGTAGATAATTGCCATTATAATTGTATATGGATTTTTAGTGAGTAATTTTTTTTTTTTTTGTAAATGAATGGTACACAGTTGTAAATGACTTTTTTTAATGAGAATATATTTTTTGAGTAAATGATATATACTTTAGTATTTTTATAAATATTTTTTTAACTAAATTTATTTCTTGCCCCCCCCAAGAGAAAATCCTGGCTCCGCCCTTGGCCATAGCACTATAGTAAACCCCATCTATGCACCTTTGGATCCTGTTTCATGACATGCATGCACATTTCAAAATCAGGATCCAATTGTGAGCAGCTAGAGTTCACCATGGTCCCGAAACCAACTTTAGAATTTCTTTCTTTAAGTGGTTACATTAGGGTTGAAGTTGAATATGGCCGGGATAAATACCCTTCTTTTCAGGTTGTCTACTTGCAGTCAAATTCTTAGAGAACGAAAGCCGAACGAAATTTCGACAATGACACCATGTGAACAATGTGGATTTCATCAACATTTTCTTATGATTAATGTATTCAAGGCTGTGTGCCTAAAGCCTCATTAAGGTTAACCAGTTCTCTTATATATATGCCTAAAGCCTCTCTAAGCTATCAGTGAAGTAAGAGGCCTGTTTTAGTGCATTGTCGAGATTGTGGAGCAGGGTTTGATTTCTTAGCCATGGAAGCAAAGAAATTGACCCAGAGTTTAATCTTGGCTGTGTTGTCTGTGAACCTATTTGTCCAGGACATACATGAAGATCCTTATTCTCTTTTGGGTATG
>JAOXJP010104115.1:0-14301 GCA_025762735.1 Platanus orientalis | reverse complement strand
GAAATGACCCTTGTTAGAGCACTCAGAGATTCATCTGACCTCTGAATCTAGAAAGGTCAGTTGCAATATCTCAGTCTCGGCCTTACTTTCAAATCTCTAGGTCTGAGAAAAAAGTTTTGAAATCTCGAACCGTTGAAAAATCTCAAATCTTCCACAGAAGGTCAAAAGGTTGTTTTCTTGCTTTTTGCTCTTATAGAGCCAAAATATTCCCCAGACCTCCATATTAGGATAAGCTGCTGTCCATTTCTTTAGAATCATGAGGTTTTTAAAAAGATATCTAAGGAACAAGAACTTTCAAGAAATTTATCTGCCAAGATTCCCTCAAATACTCCAAAAAGTGCGACGAATCAGGTCTAAAAATTAGGTGCTCAACTGACTCCCGGGAGTGCATTTAAAATAAAAAATTCAGATAGTTAGTGGCCATGCCACTATAAATTTAAAGCCTCGAGAGTATCAGATCCACACTAATTCGCAGAAAATCCATGGCCCAAGCAATCATTTCTGCCCAAACCTAAAAAAAAACACGTTTTGTCTGTATTTGGTATGCAGAATGCCCTCAAAAGTTCTCCCGGACCCAGAATATAGCAAGGTTGGAGCTATTTTCTTAGTTTCATCATTGTCTTCAATAAAGTATTTCATAAACTCCTAGTTTAGGAAATGCCTGGTCATTTAATTTCACCCAACTTCAAACAGTTACAAAAACCCAATTTATTCAAGCAACGGTGCTTCAAAAAACCCTCAGCAGCTGCCCGAGAATCCAATGACCAATCTGTTAACTCCTATAGCTTTGAGATTCCTCAAGATTCAAATCCCCCTAATATGGCCCATGATGGCATTTTACAGAAAAACTAGTAGCATTCCCTGTTCAATTTTATCAACTAGCTTAAAAAATGGTTTTTGACCTAATTTCTTGCTTGGTTACCATAATCTCGCATAGTCAGAAGCTTTGAATCACATAAATCTGGGGTCATCTATCCCTGGACCACCCTCGGATCAATTTTACCATATTTCCCACTCAAATTACATCTGAGAGCTTTTTTAGCCAAAAAAACCCTGATTTTACCCCTTACCCTTTTTGTAATTTAGTTCTGATTGGACCAGTGTGACTGGGGCATCTATGACTTCTAAAATTGACACTGACTATGTCAACTTCTAAGCTCAAGTGCTCGTGAGTAGTGATGGTAGAAAGAGGGTTCGAGAAAATCAAAAAACAGATATTATTCAAAATGAGCTAAAATATGAGATATTTTACATTAAATGCATTATCATCTTTAAGCCATTTTTGGTGATCTTTAGATTCAAATCTTCCAACCCTCTCTCTCACTCACCACCCTTGGATGATTGATTTAAATTTCAAATCCCTATGGAATCCCTCATAGCCTCCCATTAAGCATCCCATGCATCCCCCTTTAGATTTGCAACCAATGAGGTTTTACCGAAAGGCATCCCCCATGTCACCTCCATGTTTCCCTTCATCCACCCTCATGCACACCTGTCATCTCACCATTCAGTCAACAAACACAAGCCTAATCTAACTCTCCATGCTGCCAAGTCACCCATCCATGCCCCTTAGCCTAGATCAATCCCCACCCTTCGCCTAGATTTAATCCTAGCCCTCCACCTAATTTAGGATAGGGATTATCCTAGCCCTCCATCTAGCAATCCTTATCCTCCATCTCAACCCTCCATTTTAACAATTTGGGGCTATAAAGAGCCCTAAATTCGTGCACAATAGGGTTGGCTACAAAAAAATCTAATTCACAAGAGGAAAAGAAGAAGAAAGAGAAGAATTAACAAATTTACATAAACCCTAGGTAAGGTAAGCCTAAACCCTTGTACAATTCACCTCCCCCTCTTTAATATATGTCAAATAGCATGCTGTTATGCTGTCCATTTCATGCTAGATCACTGCTCTAATTCGGGTACATAGTAGAGGCTCAATAGCCTCTACTTGCTCTTATTTTCGACCAATCTTAGTATTGATTTTTGTATGATTTTTGTAGAGAGCTACTTGAGCCCAAATTTTACTATATTGGACTAGAAACATGTATGATGTTGTGTATTTAATTTCATAAATTTAGGATATGTGGAAGGCCTCAAGATGGCCCCCTAAACAGACCAAAAAATGGTATTTTAAGACTTAGTTCCAATGAATATTTGCTAATTTTAGTTTGAATTTTCTATGCATGATTTGAAGTTAAATTTTTTATATGATGTTCATATATATCTCCCCTACTAGCATGCTTAATTTTAGAATTTTCACAACCCCTAAGGGCTCCAAAATCGAGAAATCCAACTACTGGATTTTCTCCCAGTAATTAACGCTTACTTTTTTAGTGAATTAAAAAAACAAGCATTGAATAAACAGGCGTTAGGAGAAAAATCAGGCATTGAGATCTTGGACCCACCCCAGGGAGCCTTGATTCTTCTCCAACCCTGTTCCAAGGTATTTCTGACCTCTAAGAGTCACCCCTGTGCATATGCACCTCTGTGGGCCCTTGTTTTTATCCCAATGCTTATTTATAAAAAAAGGCATTGGATGGAAATTCAGGCATTAGGATGACTTTCAAGTATTTTTCCTAGGCCTTAAAAACCATATTTTTCAAAAATTGTTTAAATGTAAGTCAACCCTAGGACTAGTGTCAAGACCCAAGAGAAACCCACCCCTCTGGGCCCCATTGTGGTGGCCCAAAAACCCAAGTGGGTTGTTGGTTCAGCACGCAACACCTATTTTTTCTGTGAATTAAAATTCAGGTGTTGAACAAATAGGCATCAGACCAAAAAACAGGCGTTAGGCTTGTGACAGATGATTGCATGGCTCACTTTAGGAGATCATATTTCCACGTGGCCTATACCTAGGACCTATAGGGTTGCACAGTGTGACCCTAGAAGATTTCTTTTTCCTCAAACCATGGGTCCCATAGTTTTGGGACCCACCAGACCACCTTAAAAGATTACACGAAGGTGTCAATCTGATCAGATTTTCCAACTCCTATTTTTCACCCTAAATTAAAATTCAGGCGTTGAGATGAAAACAAGTTTTAGGCCTGTAAACCTAAAAATTTAATTGCTTCCTTTTTCTGTCCCTTCTTTTAGGGTTAACATCTAACCCTAAGAAGCCAACCAGCAAGTCATTTAGAGGGGTCCATCATCCCTCTAAAAACCTAACCCATGAGGGGTCTCTTGCATTTAAAATAAGACAAACTTAAGAATAGTTTACGGACTATTCATAAGCCAATGCTTGTTTTTCACCTTGAATTAAATTCAAGCGTTGAAAAAATGGGTGTTGAGAACAAAAACATACGTTAGGCCTGAGAAAAATTCAATTAACCTCTAATTCAAAACAAATGAAGTTTAGACATTCCAATTCATACTTAACAAAGCATAAATACAAACATAAAATTAAAACTCATATCAATGAGAGAAGCCGCCCTAAAAGGGTGGGTATTTGGGGTGCCTAACACCTTTGCTAAGTGCAACCAAACAACTTACCCTAAATCTCAGGAACTTAGACCAATATTAGGAGTTAAAGCCTAGACTTTCGGGTCTAGATTTCTTCTCTTCCTTGAAGAGCAGAACCGATGTCCAACTCCATCAGTTAACCTCGAGTTGGTGGTGACTCCAAACAAAAGTACCAATCTTCTCACTTGAGAAAGGGGCTTGGCACCCAAACCCCACAAAGAGACACCAAAGTGGGCATCCTACCCCAGTGCCCACAGCAACTCAAAAGGAGTTGAAGCTAGAACTGGGCACTCTAATGTCCAAAGCACCCAAATTTTGACTCGGGTCATGTGATAGCATAAGGATAGTATAACAGCATTTAGGCATCAAGACTCTAAGCACCCTTGACTTGGGAAGAACAATCCTGGACTCTATGAGGTTAGGCATTCCCAAAGAGGTCTTTCTGGATGCTCTAGTCCCAAATTAACCAGTCAAAGCACCCTATTACAACCCAAAATGCACCATTTCAGGACAAACCCTAATCTCTCATAAAAGCATCAATAGGACTTTGAGGGTCTACATTTTAGAACCCCATCCATGTCATCAGCAAGTTTTTCACCTCCTGTAAGTCTTTCTCTAGCAAAGCATCACAGATAAAAAAATTATCATGTTACCCTTTTATCTTCAAAAGCTCAAAATTCACTATCTACCATCCAGATCACTGAATTTCTTCTGCCTACATAAGCCTTATTGTCATGAAGCATCATAGGCAAAGAATTCTCGTTTTCACTTTTTTCGACCCGTGGGCAAAAAATTATCATTTTACCTTTTTCACCTCAGAGCATTTACCCCCGGACCTTCAAAGGATCCTCGGAGCCTCTCCCATTGTCCGAATGATGTAATTTCAAATCCTATGCATCACTGAGTCTCTTTACTTTAAGGAACTCATCACAAATCAAGCATTGCTCAAAAACGGCAATAGCCAATTTCTCAATCTATAACAACCCTGACCAAGAAATGACCCTTACAAAGGCTCTCAGAGATTCATCCGACCTCTGAATCCAGGAAGGTCAGTCGCCATATCTCAGCCCCATCTTTAGCATCAAATCTTTAAGTCTAAGAAGAGAAATTCGAAATCTCTAACATCTGTGAAACCTCAAATCTTCCCCGAGAGGTCAAAAGGCTGTTTTACAACTTTTTGCTCTTATGGAGCCAGAATATTCTCAAGACCTCCAAATCAAGATCAGTCGGTGTCCATCTCTCCAGAATCGCGAGGCCTTCGAAATGTTGTCTAAGAAGCAAGAACTTTTGTGAAACTTATCTACCAAGATTCCATCTAATACTCCAAAAAGTGTAATAGATTAGGTCTAAAAATCAGGTGCTCGACCAACTCTCGGGAGTTCATCTGAAATTAAAAATTCAGTTAATCAGTGGTCACCCCACTATAAATTCAGAGCCTTAAGACTATCAGATTCACACTAATTTACAGAAAATCTATGGCTCAGGCAATCATTTCTACCCAAACCCAGAAAAAGCACTTTTCGTTTGTATTTGGCACGTGGAATGCCCTTAAAAGTTCTCATGAACTCGGAATGCAATAAAGTCAGGTCCATTTTCTTAGTTTAACCCTTGTCCTCAAAAAATCATTTCACAAACTCCTGGTTCAGAGAATGTCCAACCATTCAATTTTACCCGGTTTCAAGTAGCTACAGAAACCCAATCTCTTCAAGCGACCCTGCTTCGAAACCCTCTTGGCAACTGCCCGAGAACCCGACAGCCAATTTGTCATCTCCTATAGTTCAGCAGTAGCTAGCATGTATGTCTAGTCTAACATAGTCAAATTTGGGCTCCAACAGCCCTCTATAAAATTCACAAAAAAATCGATAATAGAACATGCTTAAAATAGAAGCAAGTAGAGGTTGTTGAGCCTCTACTGTGTAACCCGAATTGAAGCAATGTTTAAACATGAATTAGACAACATAACAACATATCAAATTAACATATGATCACAAGGGGGGTGCTAGACTAGAGTTTAGGCTTACCTTGGGTCGAAATGACCTAGGGTTTGTCAATTCCTCTCTATTTCTTCTTCTTCTTCTTCTTCTTCTTCTTCTTCTTCTTCTTGCCTTAGGGATTTTAATATTTTTCTTTCCAACCTAGGGCTGCATGAATTTGGTGCTATTTATAGCCCCAAATTGGTGTGGTGGAGGGTTGAGATTGATCATTGGGCTTACTAGGTGGAGGGTGGAGATGGGTTTAGCTAAACATGAGGTGGAGGGTGTAGATTGAATAAAGGTGTGTGATTGGGATGAATTTGTGCTAAGGCACATGGATTGGTGAGGTGGACAGATGGAGGGGTAGGGTTGATTTATGCTAGTTGAATGGAGGGTGAGATTGGGGGTGTGCTAATGGGCATGGATAGGTGAGGTGGAAGGGGGATATGGGAGATACCCTTTGGTGATATTCCATTGGTTGCAATCTTAAAGGGGGGCATCAAGATGCTAATCGGGGGGATGTGAAGGGCTCTCTAGAGATTTAAAACTCAAGGTCCAGATCCAAGGGAGTAGGGTGAAATATTTAGGCTTACCTTGGGTCGAAATGACCTAGGGTTTGTTAATTCCTCTCTTTTTCTTCTTCTTCTTCTTCTTCTTGCCTTAAGGATTTTAGGGTTTTTCTTTCCAACCTAGGGCTGCAAGAATTTTGGGTTATTTATAGCCCCAAATTGGTGTGGTGGAGGGTTGAGATTGATCCTAAGGCTTGCTAGGTGGAGATGGGTTTAGCTAAACATGAGGTGGAGGGTGTAGATTGAACATAGGTGTGTGGTTGGGATGAATTTGTGCTAAGGAGCATGGATTGGTGAGGTGGATAAATGGAGGGGTAGGGTTGATTTATTCTAGTTGAATGGAGGATGAGATTGGGGGTGTGCTAATGGGCATGGATAGGTGAGGTGGAATGGGGACATGGGAGATACCCTTTTGTGATATCTCATTGGTTGCAATCTTAAAGGGGGGCATCAAGATGCCAATCGGGGGGATGTGAAGGGCTATTTAGAGATTTGAAACTCAAGTTCTAGATCCAAGGGATGAGAGCAAAAGATTAAATGGGAAGATGCTAGTACAAGTGTAGGTTAAAATGGCCTTAAGGTGTGAATGCATTTAATGCTAAAATGTTTAGTTTTGTTTCATTTAATAGGTAATGACTGGTTTTTAATTTTTTGAACCCTCTCTCTATTGTCACGCCTCGTGAGCTCTCAATCTTGGAAGTTGGCCCATTCAATGTCATTTTTAGAGGTTACAGATGCTCCGATTGTGTTGGTCTAGTCAGAACCAAATTACAAAAAGGGCAAGGGGGTGAAATCAGGGTTTTTTTACCTAAAAAGCTCTCAAATGCATTTTGAAAGGGTAAGATGGTAAAATTGATCTAAAAATCACTTAGGGATAGATGACCCTAGGTCCAAATGATCCCCAGCCTCTGACTATGCAGGATTACAATACCTGAGCAGGAAACTGGGTCAAAATCCATTTTTTACACGTTTGGGCAATATTGGACAGGGAATGCTTTTGTTTCTTCTACAAAGCGTCATCATTGGCCATATATGGGGGATTTGAAGCTTGAGGAGTCCTTAAGCTATAGGAGTTGACAGATTGGCTATCAGGTTCCCGAGCAATTGCCGAGAGGTTTTTGAAGCAGGGTCATTTGGAAAGATTGGGTGAAGCCGGGTGGAATTGAATTGTTGGACATTCTTTGAATTAAAAGTTTGTGAAATTATTTTTTAATGACAGGGGTGAAACTGAGAAAATGGGCCTGACTTTGCTGCATTCCAAATCCGAGAGAACGTTTTAGGGCATTTTGCATGTCAAATGCAAATAAAAAGTGCTTTTTCTGGGTTTGGGCAGAAATGATTGTCTGGGCCATAGATTTTCTATAAATTAGTATGAATCTGATAGTCTTAAGGCTCTGAATTTACAATGGTGTGGCCACTGACTAACTGAATTTCTAATTTTAGATGAACTCCCGGGGGTTAGTTGAGCACCTAATTTTTAGACCTAATTTGTTGCACTTTTTGGAGTATTTGAGGGAATCTTGGTAGATAAGTTTCATAAAAGATCCTACTCCTTAGACAGCTTTTCAAGGGCCTCGTGATTCCAAAGAGATGAACACCAACTGATCCTGATTTGGAGGTCCGGAGAATATTCTGGCTCTATATGAGCCAAATGCATTAAAATGGCTTTTCGACCCTTTGGGGAGATTTGAGATTTGATAGAGGTTCGAGATTTCAAAGTTCTCTTCTCGTACTTGGAGATTTGAAGCTAAGACCAAGGCCGAGATATGGTGTTAGATGAATCTCTGAGAGCTTTTGCAAGGGTCATTTCTTGGTTAGGGTTATTATTGATTAAGAAATTGGTTGTTGTCGTTCTCCAGCAATGTCTGATCTATGATGAGTTCCCTAGAGTAGAGAGACTTAGGGATGCATAAGATATAAATTATGCCATTCGGACAATGGGAGAGGATCCGGGGATCCTTTGAGGGTCTAGGGGTAGATTCTTTGAAGTGAAAAGGGTAAAATAATAATTTTTCACCTACGGATAAAAAAAGTGAAAATGAGAATTCTTTACCTATATTGCTTCATGACAAGAAGGCTTATGTAGGTAGGAGAAATTCAGTGATCTGGATGGTAGATAGTGAGTTCTGAGCTTTTGAAGGTAAAATGGTAATTTTTTCATCTGTGATGTTTTGTTGGATAAAGGCTTATAGGTGGTGGAAAATTTATTGATGTCATGGATGGGGTTTTAAAATGTGGACCCTCAAAGTCCTATTGATGCTTTTATGAGAGATTAAGGTTTGTCCTAAAACAGTGCATTTTGGGTTGTAATAAGGTGGTTTGACTAGTTCACTTACGACTGGAGCATCTAAGAAGACCTCTTTGGGAATGCCTGACCTCTTAGAGTCCAAGGTTGTTCTTCTTAAGCCAAGGGTTCTTAAAGTCTTGATGTCTAAATATTATTATGTTATCCTTATGCCATCAAATGAGCCAAGTCAAAATTTGGGTGCTAACAGATGTCATAAAAGATCTAAGCACATAAAAAAAAAAAAAGTATCACTTGATTTGCGACATCGTTCAGAAAGGTGACATTAATGTGGTTAAAGTTGCCTCTGAAGATAATCTTGTAGATCTTATGATAATGACATTATCTCACAAAGTGTTTGATGCTCACATAGACCATATGGGTGTTAGATTAGTTCATGAGTGGCTTTGAGGATAAGTTGAAGATTGTTAGAATAGGTGTCTTGACAAAACCATCATAGTCACATTTTTATAGTATTTGTTTATTTGACATTAATTATAAAGTATTTTATTCTATCATCACGTGTATAAATTTGCTTATGGGTAATTATTTGATCTCATGAGATGAGATAGGTGGTCCTCAAGTAACATAGCAGGATGTTAGACACATGGATTATGTGTGGAGAGATCTAACTATCCAATTCTTATAGGCCTAAAACCTTACAGCTACGGGTGATGTTCGACACATCACTTAGAAGGTTGTTGTGTATAGAGTTGCTATATGATGGAGTGATGTAATCTTAATTACTAAAGTGAAACTCTAAACTTACATGTAGATGCATAATCCAAATGTATTAAGAGAATCCATAATGAACACATTTAGTAAAATTCCATTCCAAAGTAAATGATGTTCATAACTTACAGACTAATCTTTTGACCTGATGGACTTGTGATTCTCTAAGTTATTTAAGTTAATTATTTTGAGTTACCAACTAGTGATGCCTAATTGGTGGCTATATCATGGGTAGCTTGGATACTTAGCTTGACACTTGAGAGACCACAACCCAATAAGGAATCCACTACCCTTATGATAGAGAAAAATATTCAGTTTAGGAATAACATGAATTGACTAGACATAGGAATCTAGATCTAGTATTTTTGATAAAGTGTTTGTCAAAATGATTTTCAAAATTATATTAATTAAATAAATAAGTATTTTGAAAAAAAATTTATTAAGAAATGTTTTTAATGTCCAATTTATCCATTAATGTCTTAGAGATGTTACCAATGACCAAAAGGGTTTGACAACGACTAGTTTATCGTCCTGAGGGTCATTAAGGGATATTTTACAATGGAATGATGCTTTTGAGAAAATATTTGTGAGGAAGGGCCTTAATGTTGTATTCTTATCCTTTAGAGTTTAATTGTAACATGTCACATGGATTGTTGCAATTAATGTAGTGTCTGGTTGTAATTATTAAATAGTTGAGTTTTTTATTACAATTTTGACTCAATTCGGGATGAAGGGCCCCATAAGCTTAAGGATAAGAGTCCCATAAGGATCCCATCCACTAATGGTTTATTTGACCTCTCCTTATTCTTATATATAGGGTTACCCACATTTAGATATGGTCTTGTAATAATTCTGGAAGTGAGAGAGGTGTAGATAACTCTAGAGCAGGTGTGGAGACCTGGTCAAATTGAATTCTTATGTTTGGTTAATTAATTAAGGTAATTCTAAACTTCCCTTGTAATTAGATCTCAAAGATTCATGTGGTGATCATGGGAAAACATATTTTGTTATGTGACTTGATCAATGGATTTTACTAATTTTAATGTTCAAGAACAATAATCTTCTCATAAACATCATATGTCAAAACTGAGTTACAAAGACAAGGTTAACATCTCCACCATAGTGTATGTTTTCTAAGGAACCATTGATTTTGTGGAAGATTTAGAGCCCATAGACCCAAGATTATTCCTTCAAGAGGGTGCCGAGTCCAAGTGTAAAAGCAAACTATAGGTTAAGGGATAAAAGAAGGAGAGAGAGAAAAAAAATATGGTTGTCATGCATGGTAGAACCCCACGGCCACATGGGCCTTCTTCTTTCTTCTTCTCTTCCTTTCTTTCCTTCTCTTCTCTTGCTCCTTTCTTAGTTCCTTCTTCCTCTGCCTTCTTTGTGAATGAATGAGTTTTTAGTCCATCTAGGCCTTATATAATGGGTTTCTAACCACTCTTACTAGAGCCCCCTTACGTGTCAATTTTCTGGTTGACATTAATCAACTAGGCTTGTCACAAAAAATCCTAGTCCTTCATGAGCCAGCTCTTTGCAAGCCAAGTTCCTTCGCAGGTTAATTCCCTTCGCAATACTAAGTCGTGATGGGCATCTTTCACGATGGCACTCTCTTTACAGTGTAGCTTCTTTGTGATGCATCTTCCTTCATAGTATGCCATCATCGCAATCCATCACTTCATAATCCATTTTCTTCACGATGTACCTCCTTCGCGGTAGACCCATCTTCATGAGGTGGTTCACTAACGACATTGGTTTTCTTCGCAGTTCATTCTCTTTGCAATCAATCCAAGGTCTTATCTAGACCATTGAAAAGTAATTTTACAATCCAATACGACTCACAACGATGCGCACGTACAAAGTGTAAAGTGTGTCTCAAGTGTCTAAGCCCTTGCCCATGCCCGCACCTGCACCGGTTCCCGAGCCTGTGCATGTGTGCATGTGCGCAAGATGCATCTGTATCGTAACAACCAAAGGGAGAGAGAGGGCTCTCAAAATACACAAGATAATGGGTTTCTTTACTTAGAAACTGATGTTTGTTCTTTCTCAATTAATGTGAGACTAAACATTTTAAAAACAAAAATTTTGAAAACAAAACTTTGAAAACAGATGAAGTTAGAAAGCATTTAATGATCATAAATGACCTTATATTTTTAACATTTTATATTATAAATTATATCCTTTCCATGCACTACAACAAAAAACACCTTTTACAACTCTTAAAAGACACTGCATATTCAGCATTTTTCAAGCACTATTTTGAGGTGCATTACGAAAAGGCAAAGAGTTTAAGCAACGCTTTGAAAACACTACATAAAGTTTGACTTGAAATATTTTATGCAGCGTTTTTAAAACGCCATATAAAATTAATTTTAAACAGCATTTTAAGAAATGTTGCATAAATAACACTTTATATTGCATTTTAAAAACACAAAAACATTACATACAGTACTTTAGGCAACGTTTTGAAAGTGCTGCATAAAATACTTTAGGCAGTGTTTTAAAAATGCTATGTAAAATGATTTTTTTTTTTAATTTACTTCCTCTCATCTCTTCTTGACGTTTGACCTAACATTTTCCAACCTCACAACTACGAAAATTTCCAAAAGTAAAGCAACTTCCCATATAGAACATCCATGAGAAGATTAAGCATAAAAAATGAAAAATTGTACATTAAGTATAAAAGAATCGGAATCAACTTACATAACCAATAACACTAAATTACAAATAAGAAAAAATTAATGTTAAGAGGTCAAATTTGTTAGAAAACTAAACACAATCAAAAATACATCAAACCAAAATCACAAAAAAAAGTTTAATAAAATAACAAAAATCATTCATTGTAAAAGACCAAAAAAAAACATAATTATTTAAATTCCTAACTCCTAAACAACTTTAGCACTATACAACATAGAAGAATGATATAAGCATCCTGTAGAGCCCATACCTATATTCATCAAAATATCCACCATATCCTTCAGTCCCAAAATCCTCCTTGAACACAACCTGTTAAAGGTTCAGGTTTAGAATAGAAGTTCAGACAGTATGTCACCCCACTCATGGTTGCTAAAATCAAGAGATTCAGGTCCCCAACTGTAAACAAGGTAGCATAAGTTAAGTTTGTATAATGCTCTTTAAAAAAGTTAACCCAAAACAGAATACTCACAGCTCGGAGTGTTGAGCTTTAGAGTCCTAAAGAAGATATCAAAAAGGGCTTTATTATCAAGAACCATGCATTCATCTGCATTCTCCACCAGTTGGTGCACCAACAGTGTCATTGTAGGAATAACTAAGATCAAATAACCACAAGAACTACACTTATAAAAAAAAATCATAACTAGAGGTGATATCAATTACACATTCAAAAAAATCCCATGTTGTAGATCAAGTATATATAAAGATAACTAGAAGTGATATCAAAAAATGAATATCAGATCAGTTAACTTCATTTAATGTCTTAACCTTAATTAATTACACACTACAAAAAATAATGGACTCATAGTATAAGGGTATATCAGATCAGTCCATTATATAGGACTGAAGTAGACTAGTTAGGGATATGTAGACAGCAACTGTATGAGGGTATAACAATTGGTATTACAGGAAGCAAACACATGTTGTTGAAGTGTGATATGAAAGAAATGGCATTGGACTGGTCTAAGACAGATGAAGGCCAGCACTATTTGTTGTAGTGCTAGAAACTTTGGGTTGTGTCTGATTTTAATTTGTAAGGAAAAAAAAGAAAAAAGCAAAAAATGAGAAATTCAACCCATAAACCATGTCAAACTACATTGATAACATACATAAAAACTAAACATTAAAGGAACATCTGGTATTATGATGTTGCTAAGTAAAAGCAAGCAAACAATTTGAATGAATATAAGATTGTTAGAAAGGGTTGAGCAAGAGAAAATTTAAAAGATGTACTAAATATGTATCCAACAGACCACATATTCACTCCAATAAATTCCCATCATGGCTACAAAAGCCTTGGAAAATTCAAATGAAATGATAACATTATAGGTGGCTGCCAAACACAACCTTAATAATAAATAACCATCAATATATATATATATATTAACTTAATGGATAGATATATCAATATAGCTCCCTATGTGGTCTAACTATAATATGATATTATCCTAAATGAACCGGAAATTTAATCAAATTGGATCCATTTAAATTCATATTCCCTGAAATAGACCAAATATGAATTGCATCAGGTACCTTTACAGCCCTATATCAAAGTTAAGTCACTTGGTATTGATAGCAAGAAAATAACTGCTAACTCACAAGTAATTCCACTAGCAAAACCTCAAAACAAAAAAAGTACTAAACTTAGATGAAGACCAAAAAGATGTAACATTTTGTGTACTAAGGAGAAGAACCATGTCTGTGGGGTTAAGTCCCTTCCTAGCAAATGTTTTAATGGATTAAGAGACTGATATCGAAGGGGCTATGAGATCGACATCATTTACGAGTGAGACTAAGCCATCCCTTTTTCCTGTCTATACATTGTATTTCCCTTCTCCACTATGCATTTACACAATCCAATATGTAATTATTATTGACAAACTTTACAAGAGTAATTGACAATGTTTTAAGTTGCTAAGCCAGGTTTAGGCTCACTAATTATCATAAAAATTTATAACAAAAGAAACTTTTAACAGCCCCTAACATCTTTAATTTCCCATCAGCAATTAGAAATAGACAGGGAGAAGTAGAACACTTAATAGAATAGTAAACCATTTATTTTTGAAAGTTTTTTTTGAATTTTTTATCTCAAGAAGAAAACTTTGTACCAAAAAAACAGCATCTCTGGTAGCAATAGAGATGATATCAGCATAGGAGACGACTCCAAAGCAAATTTTCTCCACAATAGCCTTTGCTCTACATAGGACTAACTTTTTACAATTCCCTTTTTCCTTTTTCTTTAATTGTTATTTTTGCTAATTCATCTACTTTTAAAGTTTAATATACAACAAAATAAAAAACTGTTAGTAAAGTAGGCTTTGATTTTTCCATGGTTATAGTTTACTAACCAATCAACAATATTTTAATAGAGAAGACTAACAAAGAAGTTAATTATAAAACTTAAATGTGCAAATGTTAAAATTTTGATAAAAATAGGAAATAAATTGTACCTGATACAAAACCTGGCAACTTTATCCCACCAAGGTTCAATACTAGTTGCATCCAGAACTTATGATGTATAATGAAAAGAAACTGAGTCACTCATTAAACCAAGCTGAGTATGGGAAACAACAAGAAGCATAAATAT
>JAOXJP010104104.1:0-14301 GCA_025762735.1 Platanus orientalis | reverse complement strand
GCATTCCATACTAATTACCACAAATATTCAATTAGCATTGTTCTAACCATGATTATTCAAAAGGAAGCATTCCATACACATCATCTATCTATTTAATAAAGAAGCACGAGCAGTGAGATAAAACTAACCCACAAATAATCATTAAAATGAGAGACAAAAATAATCAATCCAAACATACCAGAGAATCACTAATAAAAGCCACAAGCTTTGGAGCAAAGTATCTGTGTCGAGGTGAGAGCGAGCGAGAGAGAAAGAGAGATTTATAGAGAGAGAAAGAGAGCAAAAGAGAGAGATGGAGAGGAAGAAAGAAATAGGGAGGGGTTGCTGGTGCTAGAGTAGTAGAACCCGTCCTATTTTCTGCCTGGTGCAGGTCTAGTGTGGGTCTAGCTAAGAGAGAAGGGGTGAGAGAGAGAAAGAGGTGGCTGATTGTTAGGGGGGAGAAATAGAGAGATGGGGAGCTAAGCATGGGGAGAAACAGAGAGAGAGATCTAAGAGATAGAGAGAGAGGGCTAGGAGATAAAGATAGAGAGAAAGAGAGAGAGAGCATGAAGGGGGAAAATAGAGAGGGGTAGTTAAGCATGAGGGGAGAAATAGAGAGGGGGGAGCTGAGAGATAGAGAGAAAGAGAGAGAGAGAGCTGAGTGTGAGAGGGGCGAATAGAGAGGGGGAGCTGAGCGTGAGGGGAAAAACAGAGAGAGAGGGAGCTGAGAGATAGAGAGAGAAAAATAGAGAGAGGGCTAAGAGATAGAGAGAGAGAGCATGAAGGGGGGAAATAGAGAGGGGGAGCTGAGTGTGAGGGGAGAAATAGAGACAGGGAGGGAGCTGAGAGATAGAGAGAGAAAGAGCTGAGATTGAGAGGGGGAAATAGAGAGGAGAAGTTGAGAGATAGAGAGAAAAAATAGAGAGAGAGATGAGAGATAGGGAGAAAGAGAGAGATTGGAGAAATACCTGTTGAGAGGAGCTGTCGGCTTAGCAGCTGGCGTCAAACCCCCTCCTGTTTTCGCTACTTCTTCTTTTCTTCTTCTTTTCCTTTTTCTTTTCTCGTCCCTACTCACCCAACCAGATAGAGAGAGAACCCCCCCCCCCCATTTTTCTTCTTCTTCTTCTTTTTATTTTTTTCTTCATTTTCTTTTTCTTCTCCCCTTCCTGCGCACCCCACCAATGAGAGAGTTGGTTGAGAGATGCCTCCTCCTAGTTCCCCACCTTCTCTTTTATATCTCATTTTTATTTTAGATTTTTTTATTATTTCATTTTTTTTATTATTTTTGGTTTAAATTTATCAGCAAGCTAGGAGGCAAGTGAAGGGAGGAAGCCCCACATGCTGCCACATGGTGGGACTTAAAGGGTATTTCGGGAAAATTTTCACAAATTTGGCCTGCCAACCTCCAATAGACACAAACTCATAGAGGTTTTCAAGGTTCTTGGACATTTTAGACACACTCGCATAGTCAAAATTTGGTTCGACATGTGCCGGATGAAAAATGGTGATAATGTGGTAATTCGGGAAATGTTTGGTTGCACTTTGGAGGGGCAAAACAATAAAATCTCACTTAGGCCATTTCACGTAAAATACAACCGCCAGATTTTCCAACATGTTGGCTTAGTCAGTTCATTCATCTGGTACCTAGTCATGAAATTATATGCAAACTCATATCCCAAAAAATCTTGTATTTCAGTTATAGTGATGATTAGGAGCTAGTGGAGTCCTCGGTGAAAATTCCGTCAAAGACAGACTTTTGAGGGTTGGAGAACTTGGGACGTGGGGGAATTAGCTGGATGTCTTTTGAGTGCTAGGGGAATCTCTAAGGGCTCAACGAGCGTCAAAACTCAATTGAATGAAAGGAATGGAACTGCGAGAACATGGGTGGTAAAACCATAATTTGTCAGCTAAGAATGCTTCACATGGGAAGGCTTACGAGGGCTAAGAAAATACGAAAACATTGTGGTTGGTTGTCTGGAAATTGGGTTGTTGCATAATTATTGGTGAATTGCAAAATGAAGGGTTATCAGCAATCGGTGTATTTTGAAGGAGTAAAGATGGTTCCAAAAACTGGAAAGTTTGACCCGAATACAGATTTGCATGTAATTTGATGTCCATAATACCCTTGCGACTAGAATGTCCATGAGAAGCTTTAAGGGCATGTACTTAACCTGCTAGAGTCTAGGCTCTGTCTCTAATTTAGGGTTTGTTGGTGGCTTTTAAGGTTTCGATCATGTTCAAGTTATTTATGATGGATTTTAGGGTTTGTGTAGGGAAAAGGGTAAGTCCTAAACTTCCTAAACCGGGGCTGCCTAAGGTCTGATCCTAAACACTGTTTTGGAGAGCGTATGATATTTGCTTGAGGGTCTGAGTCAAAATTTGGGTGCTGACATCACTTTTGAAACTAACCCATTATTGAATAAAAGATGAAAAATGATCAAGTGTTTGGATCTTACTATCTAATTGAATAGATAGTGGTGTTTCTTCACGGCCCACCTATCCATACATTAAGACATGGAAGATTTATTTCTCTTTATCTTTTTTTTTTTTTTTTTGAGAGGGATGGGGTGAACCATCAAATGAATGCAAGCGTAAGTGTATTCCATTCAAAACCATCGGATTGAAATCCATTATTCCCCTCTGATCAAATCTAAGTCTTAGAAATCCAACCTGCATGTGTTGGCTCCCAACCAAATTGCTACCCTTTCTCCAAAAATAAATAAAAAAGAAGACGAACAAGAAATACTACAACAAAAATGGTTTTTAACAGCATGCTTTAGGCAACATTTCTATACAAAAACTATCAAAGGTATGCTTTTAAACAGAGTTCCTATCACAAAACACTAGTAAATGGGGTAGACAAGAGACATAGCATTTTTAAAATGTTGTATAAACTCCTAAAGATAGCATTTTTGGAAAATGTTATTTATTGTTGGTTTATACAGCGTTTTCAAAACACTGGCTATGTGCCATCCGCAAAAACAATATGGCTAGCATTGGCTATATCTCACTTGTAAAAACAACATAGCCAACATTTTAGAAATGCTGGCCATACTCCGATGCATTTTTAGGGCTTCTTCCCGCATTTTCCCTTGCTGTTCGAGCAAATCTTCCCTGTTAGGGTTTCCACTGTGCAAAATTCCCAACCAGGGCTCAGCTTATGTGTGCATAATGATGGATCTTCTTTGGAAAACATCTCCCCCTTCAATAAACATGAACTAGAGCCTCATCGTCTTCTTTGCCCTCCTCTTCCTCTACAATCATCGAAAAAGACAACCTTAATATGAACTTGAGGATTTCTACTAGTGCATCTCTCTCTGGAAAACTCTTGGTTTTGATTCCAAGAGTTTAGGGTTTTGTTTCTTAGCACAAATCATTTACCCCATTTGTTTGATTCTAAGATTTGTTTTTCATTTGATTTTAGGGTTTTTATTTTAGCAAAGACAGAGAGAAATCTAGTAGCCAATTTGATTTTAGCAAAAAGAACTTTAAATTTGTTGATTTATTTAGTTTGCTTTACTTATTTGGATTCAACAAAATCAGCTATTGAATCATCTATGAAATGAATCTGTTTTCAAAAGCTTCGATTTAGGATCCTCTACGAGATAATAATGTCTCTTTGTTTCTATTTCACTTTGTTTTAATTGATTGGGCCTCAACCAACGATGAAGCCACATCTTATGCCTCAATCAGGCTTTCAAAGGACTAAAAGAGGAATTTAATGATTTGATCAATTCAAGTCGAGTTACATTAGAGGTGTTCATCTGCTCACTCAAGAGATTCCAGCAAGACAAGCTCTCCGGTGAAGACGCCTTGGTAACAATACTTTCTATTTGCAAAATAAGCAAAGAACCTAGAGCAGACTACGAGAATCTCATTTCCATTGTATTTAAGGGGGAGGGACTACGAATTAACGTTGTTGTTTTCTGTGTTGTTCATTGTCCTCACTCCAAGGAACAACAATGACTACGTCAGTGTCTGAATTTCTAGGGCTGCCTTTGGAGTTGCTCTTTCCTAGTCTTCTTTTCTCTAGATTATCGAACCAAATCAAAGTGATGTGCTCCACTATTGAGGATACTTATACAAGAAGAGAAAAACCCTAGGTAAATCCCTTTTGTTTGGATTTTTTTAAAAGTTTTTAGTGTTTTCTTTTCAATTGTAGTTCATTAAAAATCTGTTGCTATTTAGATTATTTTAAACAGTTTTATCTCCATTAACGACCTCTTTTACTTACTCTGAAGTAGAAGCACATGTCACAGAGCTCCTTTTTTTTGTTTTTTTAAACGCATTCAAAGGCTTTGATTCAAGGGTTTTTCATTTTCATGTACATTTGTTTTGCCTTGGCAAAAAGGGAAGGTGATAGGGTTTCAAATATTTTTTTTTTGATATAAAATAGACTTTAGCTAGTGTTTTAAGGCTATACCCTTTTTTCTAGCATTTTAGAAACCTTGGCTAAAGGTTCTGACTTTTGGTAATGCCGCTTAAAACAACGTTTAAAAAAGATTGCCTATAACTTAAGACTATTGAAAGCTCAATAAATCAAAACATAATACGGCATTATGGATTTCTAAACTGAAGAAGTTAAAAGTTTTTTTCTTAATTATTAGAGTTAATAACGACCTTTGAATTCCTAAACTAGTGTGTCTTTTATGAAGCTTTAATTTAGAGGAGTTTTTATTTTGGTGTTTATTGTAATAAAGAAGGAGATGAAACGTCTTGTAAGTTACACTTTATATGCCTATATATAGAGAGGCTTTGTAAGGTGTTTTATGCAAGTAAAAAGTGGAAGAGAAAGTGAAGAAGAATTCCTCCACTGTCCTCTAATCTTGTCTCTTGTTCTTTGTCTCTTAGTAGTAGAGAGAAACTGAGGTGACTAGTTTGTAAACTAGTTCACCTACAAATTGGTATCAGAGCGCTTAGGTCTTACCCAATTCCCACTCTTTCTTTCCTTTTTAGAAATGGCCTCCAATTTAGTCCAACAACAAATCCCTAGATTATCAAAGGATAACTATGGGACGTGGTCTATCCAAATGAGAGCCCTGTTTGGGTCTCAAGATCTGTGGGTGCTTGTTACCGACGGGTTTACAGAACCCAATCAGGTGCAAGAAGCTGCATACACCGCAGATGAGAAGAAGGCTCTTAAGGAGCAGAGGAAGAAAGATAAACAAGCCTTGTTCCTACTCTATCAAGGGTTGGACAAGCCTACCTTTGAGAAAGTTGCTGAAGCAACAAGTAAACAAGCATGGGAGATTCTAGCTTCCATCTATAAAGGAGACAAATGGGTGAAACGGGTCCATCTCTAAACATTACGAGGCGAGTTCGAGGCTCTTCACATGAAAGAAGGTGTAGTGGTCTCCGATTATTTTTCACGGTTGTTGGTGATCTTGAATGGCTTGAAAAGAAATAATGAGAAGGTAGATGACATCTGAGTCATTAAAATGGTACTTTGATCCCTCTCCTCTAAATTTAAGCATGTAGTTGTAGCTATTGAAGAGTCTAAGGACTTTGAGAAACTTACAATTGAGGAGTTGATGGGTTCTCTACAAGTATATGAGCAAAGGATGTAGAAGAGTGCTAATTCTATTGTATTGGAACAAGCACTAGAGTCAAACCTGACTCTAAATGATCGAGGAAAATCCAGCCCCAACCATGGCCTTAGTAGAGGCAGGGGGCATGGAACTTACCAACGATCTGACCAAAGTTAATAGGAGAATCAAAGCTCCAGAGATCGAGGACGAGGAGGCAACTGAGGAAGAGGAAGATTCACATATGGACAGGGAAACACCAACAACATCCAATGCTTCAACTACAACAAGTTTGGACACTATGCCTTGGATTGTTGGCACAAAGACAATGAACAAGCCTATGTTTTAGAAGAAACAAATGATAGTGGTAATGATTCTACCCTACTTCTTGCTCATGATGATTTAGGTTCACAATATGAGGCATGGTACATCGATTCTAGCGTAAGTAATCACATGTGTGGGAAGAAAGATCTATTTGCAGAACTCACAGAAGGAGTTTGCAGAAATGTGAACTTGGAAGACTCCTCCAAACTTTTAGTTGAAGGCAAAGGGAAGATAAAAATCTATCAAAAGGATGGTAAGAAAGAGTACATCTTAGATGTTTATTATGTGCCTAACATGAAACACAACATCCTAAGCATTGGACAGCTGCTCGAGAAGGGGTACATCATACATATGGAGGACTACTCTCTCACTTTGAGAGATGCACATGGAAGGATTGTGGCTCGTGTTCCAATGACCAGCAATCGCATGTTTCTATTGCATCTTAACACAAAATTTGAGAAGTGCTTCCTTGGATTCGAGAAAAGTGAGACATGAAAGTGGCATCTTTGCTTTGGCCATCTATATTTTAGCAGCCTAAAGTTACTATCTTCATCTGGCATGGTGCATGGGTTACCGGCGATTGAGGCACCGAGCAACATTTATGAATGGTGTATAATTGGCAAGCAGCCACGACTCCCTTTTCTGAGTGGCAAATCTTGGAGAGTGTCGACACCATTGCAACTAGTTCACACTGACATTTGTGGACCAATAGAGCCCATGTCCTTTGGAGGTAATAAATACTTTATTACCTTTATCGATGACTTTAGCAAAAAACTTTGGGTTTGTTTTCTTAAAGAAAAATCTGATGCCTTTACTGTATTCAAGAACTTTAAGGCTCTTGCTGAAAATCAGAGTGGTCACAAGCTTGTAACTCTCCGCTCTGACCGAGTTGGTGAGTACACCTTAAAAGAATTTGATGAGTATTGAAGAGAATAAGGCACAAAGCATCAGTTCACTACTACCTACACACTAGAGCAAAATAGGATCATCGAAAGAAAGAATCGTACCATCATTAATATGACCAGAACTATGCTCAAGGAGAAAGGACTACCAAAATAATTCTGGGCAGAAGTTATGGCATGCTCAACTTATCTACTCAATCGATGTCCTACCAAAAGTGTCAAGAATATTACACCTCAAGAGGCATGGAGCAGCTACAAGCCAAGTGTTGCACACCTAAGAATCTTTGGGTGTGTTGCATGTTCCCAAGTTTTCGAAACCAAGAGGAAAAAAGCTTGATGATCATGGTGAGAAGTGTATATTTATTAGATATAGCAAATAGTCAAAGGCATACAAGCTCTACAACCTGCTAACAAAGAAATTAGTGGTTAGTAGAGACATTATCTTCGATGAAGAAGAAGAGTGGAGCTGGACCAATGAAGAGAAGGCCAAAGAGCAATAAGTGTTGAAGGAGCCTGAAGAGCTCTCAATGGAAGTTCCACCAAGTACCCCACCATTTTTTCAGCTTACCACACCGTCCGCAGCACATAGGGACTCTCCACCTGCTATGGGAGATAGCGGCAACAGATCCTCCACAAATCAAAGTAGAATCAAGATGAGAAGTCTCAAGGAAATCTATAAGTAGACAAAAGATGAAGAGACTAATGTTTTTTTCCTATATGCTGATCATGAGCCTCTCACCTTCCAAGAGGCTGTCGAAGAAGATTGTTGGCGTTCGGCGATGGAGGAGGAGATACATGCCATCCAAAAGAATGACATCTGAGAGTTGACAACACTACCACCAAACCAAAAGGCTATTGGTGTCAAGTGGGTGTACAAGATCAAGTGCAATATAGAAGGTGAAGTTGATTGGTACAAAGCAAGACTAGTAGCTAAATGCTACAAACAAAAGTACTACATCGACTATGAAGAGGTTTTTGCACTGGTTGCGAGACTTAACATAGTGAGATTGTTCATCTCACTTGCCGCTCATCACAATTGGAAGATATACCAACTTGATGTCAAGTCAGCCTTTCTCAATGGAGTGCTTGAAGAAGATATGTATGTACAACAACTAGAAGGCTTCATAAATGAAGGAGAAGAAACCAAGATGTATCGCCTGAAAAAGGCGTTATATGGCTTAAAGTAGGCACCAAGGGCTTGGAATGCACACATCGATAGTTACCTTCATTAGAACAGCTTCAAGAAATGTCCATATGAGCATGTCGTCTACATGAAGAAAAACCATTGTGATGAATTTCTAATCATTTGGCCCTATGTTGATGATTTGTTATACATAGGAAATAGTAGTAAAATGTTTGAGGAATTCAAGTAATCAATGTTTAAGGAGTTTGAGATGACAGACAATGGGTTGATGCCCTACTTCCTTGGCATTGAAGTGAAGCAACAACATGATGGAATTTTCATATCCCAAAAGAAGTATATGAGGGAGATCTTAGAGAAATTCAAGATGGATGGCTACAACCCTGTGAACACCCCAATTGCAACTGTCAAAAGACGGAGATGGGTGAGTCATTGAATCAACTCTTTACAAGAGCTTGGTTGGAAGTCTAAGGTACTTGATGATCACAAGGCCAGATATTGTCTACGGAGTTGGACTTGTGAGTCGGTATACGGAGACACTAATGGAGACTCATTGGTTAGCTGCAAAAAGGATCTTAATGTATATCAAAGACACTCTGAATCTTGGTTTATACTATGCTTATGATGATGAAGCACAATTAGTTGATTATTTAGATAATGATTGGTGAAGTGACCAAGATGAAAGGAAAAATACTATTGGCTATGTGTTCTATCTTGGTTCTACAATATTTTTTTGGACATCCAAGAAACAATGAATTGTAGCCTGAAGAAGGCATTATGTGTTCTATCTTGGTTCTACAACATTTTCTTGGACATCGAAGGCATTTTCTTGGATAACAAATCAGCTATAAAGCTAGCAAAGAACCCAGTGCAACATGAGAGGAGCAAACACATTGACACTAGGTTCCGCTTTCTTAGAGACCACATGAAGCAGAAGACAGTAGAGCTCTAGTATTGCCACAACACCAAACAAGCAACAGATATATTCATTAAGCCATTATTAGGTGAAATTGTCATGAGGTTAAGAGACATGCTTGGCATGAGGATGTTTTGATTTAAGGGGGCGTGTTGGAAGCTCAATAAATCAAAAACATAATAAAGCATTATGGTTTTCTAAACTGAAGAAGTCAAAAGGTTTTTCCTAACTGTTAGAGTTAATAAGGACCTTTGAATTCCTAAATTGATGTGTCTTTTATGTTCTCAACTGAAGCCTTAACTTAGAGGAGTTTTTCTTTTGGTGTTTATTGTAATAAAGAAGGAGAAGAAAGTTACACTTTGTATGCCTATATATATAGAGGCTTTGTAAGGTGTTTTAAGAAAGTTAAAAGTAAGTAAAAAGTGCAAGAGAAAGTGAAGAAGAATTCCTCCACTCTCTTCTAGTCTTGTCTATTGTTCTTTGTCTCTTAGTAGCGAGGGAAAGTGAGGTGACTAGTTTGTAAACTAGCTCTCCTACAAATTGGTATTAGAGCACTTAGGTCCTGCCCAATTCCCATTCTTTCCTTCCCTTCTAGAAATGGCCTCTAACTTAGTCCAACAACAAATCCCTAGATTATCAAAGGATAATTATGGGACTTGGTCTATCCAAATGAGAGTCCTGTTTGGGCCTCAAGATCTATGGGACCTTGTTACTGACGGTTTTACGGAACCCATTGAGGTGCAAGAAGATGCATACACCGTAGATGAGAACAAGTCTCTTAAGGAGCAGAGAAAAAAAAATAGAAAGGCCTTGTTCCTACTCTATCAAGGGTTGGACGAGCCTACAGTTGAGAAAGTTGCCAAAGCAACGACAAGTAAAATAGCATGAGAGATTCTAGCTTCCATATTCAAAGGAGACAAACGGGTGAAACGGGTCCGTCTCTAAACATTATGAGGCGAGTTCGAGGCTCTTCACATGAAAAAAGGTGAAGCGGTGTCCGATTATTTCTCACAGTTGTTGGTGATTGAGAATGGCTTGAAAAGAAACAATGAGAAGGTAGATGAAATCTGAGTCATCAAAAAGGTATTTCGATCCCTCTCCTCTAAATTTGAGCTTGTAGTTGTAGCTATCAAAGAGTCTAAGGACTTGGAGAAGCTAACAATTGAGGGGTTAATGGGTTCTCTACAAGTACATGAGCTAAGGATGTAGAAGAGTGCTAATTCTATTGTATTGGAACAAGCACTAGAGTCAAAATTGACTCTAAATGATCGAGGCAAATCTAACCCCAACCGTTGTTGTGGTAGAGGCAGGGGGCGTGGAACTCACCAACTACCCGGCCAAAGTTAGCAGGAGTATCAAAGCTATAGAGGTTGGGGACGAGGAGACAACCAAGGAAAAGGAAGATACACACATGGATGTGGAAACACCAAGAACATCCAATCCTTCAACCGCAACAAGTTTGGATACGATGCCTTAGGTTGTTGGCACAAAGACAATGAACAAGCCTATGTTGTAGAAGCAACAAATGATATTGGTAATGATTCTACCATACTTCTCACTCATGATGATTCAGGTTCATAATATGAAGCATGGTATGCAATTCTGGCACAAGCAATCACATGTGTGGGAAGAAAGATCTGTCCATAGAACTCATAGAAGGAGTTTACAGAAATGTGAACTTGGGAGACTCCTCCAAACTTCAAGCTGAAGGCAAAAGGAAGATAAAAATCTATCAAAAGGATGGTAAGAAAGAGTACATCTAAGTTATTTATTATGTGCCTAACATGAAAAGCAACATCCTAAGCATTGGATAGCTGCTCGAGAAGGGGTACATCATACATAAGGAGGACTACTCTCTCACTTTGAGAGATGCACATGGAAGGATTGTGGCTCATGTTCCAATGACCAGCAATCACTTGTTCCCGTTGCATCTTAACACAATTTGAGAAGTGTTTCCTCAGATTTGAGAAAAGTGAGACCTAGAAGTGGCATCTTCGCTTTGGCCATCTACATTTTAGTAGCCTAAAGCTTCTATCTTCATCTGGCATGGTGCATGGGTTACCAGTGATCGAGGCACTGAGCAATATTTGTGAAGGGTGTATACTTGGCAAGCAGCCACGACTCCCTTTTCCCCGTAGCAAATCTTGGAGAGCAACAACACCATTGTAACTGGTTCACACTGACATTTGTGGACCAATAGAGCCAATGTCCTTTGAAGGTAATAGATATTTTATTACTTTTATCAATGACTTTAGCAGAAAACTTTGGGTTTATTTTCTTAAGGAAAAATCTGTTGCCTTTACTGTATTCAAGAACTTTAAGGCTCTTGCTGAAAATCAAAGTGGTCACAAGCTTGTAACTCTCTGCTCTGACTGAGGTGGTGAGTATACCTTAAAAGAATTTGATGAGTATTGCAGGAAACAAGGCATAAAACATTAGTTCACTACTGCCTACACACCACAGCAAAACGGGATTGCCGAAAGAAAGAACCGTACCATCCTCAATATGACCAGAACTATGCTCAAGGAGAAAGGACTACCAAAAGAATTTTGGGCAGAAGCTGTGGTGTGCACAACTTATTTACTCAACCGATGTCTTACCAAAAGTGTCAACAATATGACACCTCAAGAGGTGTGGAGCGGCTACAAGCCAAGTGTTGCACACCTAAGAATCTTTGGGTGTGTTGCATATTTTCAAGTTCCCGAAACCAAGAAGAAAAAGCTTGATGATCGTGGTGAGAAATGTATCTCTATCGGATATAGTGAAGAGTCAAAGGCATACAAACTCTACAACCCACTAGCAAAGAAATTAGTAGTTAGTAGAGACATTATCTTTGATGAAGAAGGGGTGTGGAGTTGGAGCGATGAAGAGAAGGCCAAAGAACAACAAGTGTTGGAGGAGCCTAAAGAGCTCTCAACAGAAGTTTCACCAAGTACCCTACCATCTTCTCAGCCTGCCACACCGTCCACAGCACATAGGGATTCTCCACCTTCAATGGGAGATATCGATAGTAAATCCTCCACAAATCAAAGCAGAATCAAGATGAGAAGTCTTAGGAAAATCTATGAGGAGACAGAAGATTGAGAGATTAATCTTTTCTACCTATATGCTGATCATGAGCCTCTCACCTTCTAAGAGGCTGTCGAAGAAGATTGTTGGCGATCGGCGATGGAGGAGGAGATACACGTCATCCAAAAGAATGACACCTGAGAGTTGACAACACTCCCACCAAACCAAAAGTCTATTAGTGTCAAGTGGGTGTACAAGATCAAGCGCACTACAGAAAGTAAAGTTGATCGGTACAAGGCGAGTCTAATAGATAAAGGCTATAAATAAAAGTACAGCATTATGGACATCGGCGTTAGGGAGGGGTTCAGATTCTCCAGTCCGCCCGTGGTTTTTGGGCCCACTCTTCGGTGCATGATGTCGGTGCGTGAGAGGTTGCTAACCCTTTTATAAGAGGGTTAGGCTTTTCTTGGAGTCGCCACCAACTCGGGGTTAACCGATGGAGTTGGACATTAGTTCTCTTCTTCAGATGAAGAGGAAAAGTCTAAACCCGGAGGTGTAGGGATTTGACTCTTAGTACTGGTCTAAGTTCCTAAGATTAAGGGTAGGTTGTTTAGTTGCATTTGGGGAAGGTGTTAGACACCCCAAATATCCGCCTTTTTAGGGCAGCTTCTCTCATTCATACATGTTTTAAATTATTCTAAAGTCCATGCTTTGTTTATAAATGTAAAATTATTAGTTTAGACCACCCCCATGGTGTGATCATGACAGTTACACCTGAGACATAGTTCCAAGCTACCTACATACCAGATCTTATGGTTCAGTGTGATCTTAGGGTTTTTTCGGGATCAAACTATATGTAGTTCTAGGGGTTTGTTGTGTGTGACAATCTTGGTAGTCAAATATGTCTGACTGTGAGAGTGATGTAGGGTAGATTCATTTAAGATTATTTATATACTTACAAAGTACTCCGCGTTGTTGCAAAATATAGACAAGTTAGCTAAATGGGGGCCAAGACTATGTTGTACCAATGTGCATGGTTTTGAGAACTTAACTAGGCTATGGCCAAGTCTCAAGGTCTTTGGGTCGCGACCCATTATGACATGACCCTAAGGTAAAGTGAAGACCGTAAAAGGTCAGGACGGGTTAAAATGCAGTGAAAGAGTAGGTCGACTCGACTTGGTCGCACTGATGTAACAGCCACTACTCAAGTGTTGTCACCCAGGTAAAGTTCGAGTATCTGATACACTTGGAAATTACAAGTGTATAATCAATCATACTATAATAATTGGGAAAGCTGAAAGAGGTATTTGTAATGAAGGTATCCTAAAGTATGTCTATGGAATGGATTAGTTTGAAGCTGGGTTTCATTTAACTTTCATAGCTCTAATACCTAAAATTCATTCTGACGCCTGTAAACAGGGCCCACAGAGGTGCCTAAGCAAGTGGATGAATCTCGAGGTGTTAGTTGCCTGTGTATAGGCTTTAGAGAATGTTAGGGTTCACTGGGGTGGGTCCTAGATCCCAACACCTGAATTTCTCCAATGCTTACATTTCCTATCAACACCTGAGTTTTAACTGATTAAAAATCAGGTGTTGGGTTTGGGCACTTCATACTCTAGGAGGCATATCTCTCTTCATAAAATTCAGAATTGAGCGTGGTCGATCAATTCAGAAAGCTGAGATAGAAATCTTTCCAACCATATATAATAAGTCTATGCTTGCCTAACCATTTTTTCCAAACTGACTCCTGTTTAAGTTGTCAATGCCTATTTTTAGGATTTAGATAGTTTACACTCTGGAGGGCATATCTCTCTCCAGAAAATTCAGATTTGGGTGTGGTTAATCAATTTAAAAAGTTAAGAGAGAGATCTTTTCTACCATATATAATAAACCCATACTTGATCTGAAGCCTATTTTTCATATGCCAGTTTTTCCAACGCCTGTTTTTTAATTCCCTTAAAAAACAGGCGTTAGGCCTAGGACCCAAATCTAGCAACCCTTTTTTAGCTATTTGGACCCCTTAGGAGTCCTAAAAAATTCTACAATTTGGCATGCTATCAGGTAGTATATATATGAATAACATATAAAAAATTTAGCTCAATATCATGCTTAGAAAATTTACAATAAAATCAGAAAATATTCTTCAAACTGGGTCTCAAAAGACCCATTTTTTTGGGTCTGTTTGGAGGGCCATTTGAAGGCCTTTCACAGCATAACAAATTACCAAATTAAATACAGAACTACCTCTATATGTATATTACAACATAGTAAAATTTTGGCTCAAGAGGCCTTACAAAAAAATCAAAAGGAATTCGGCAATAAAACTGGTTGAAAATAAGAGCAAGATAGAGGTTGTTGAATCTCTCCCTTGTACTCGATTTTGAGAAAAGATTAAACATAAATTAGACAGCATAACAGTTGATATTTGACATGGATTGAAGTATAGAACATGAAAAGAAGCAAGGGTTAGGCTTACCTTGCCAAGGGTTGTAGGAAATCCAAGTT
>JAOXJP010104093.1:0-14302 GCA_025762735.1 Platanus orientalis | reverse complement strand
CACTCAAGGGTGGGAATCAATTCACTTTATGGAGGTTTTTGATTCCCCTCCCTGAGTGTCCCATCAGGGAGGGTGTCGCAGATGATTTCACGCCTGGTGGGGGCGATATCACCTGCGACATCCCCCTTGTGCAATGCTCATGGGCCAAGACATAGTGGGGTGGGACCCATTCACCTTTGGAGGTGATGGGACATCTCAAAAAGTGAATGGGTTCCACCCAATTTGTCTTGGCCCACGAGCATCGCACAAGGGAGGTGTTGCAGGTGATTTCATTCCACGATCGAGATGGATTAGAATAATAATACTTTCAATGATTCTTCTTTTTCTTATCTTACTGGTAAATGAGGGGTTTCGTTTTACAGGGTCTTTGTAGTCATTAAGGGTTAATTGTCTTAGGATCTGCGAGTGACTTTCACTGAGGATCGCTCCCTAGCTTTCTAACTACATTGTTGAGTTGGATGCTTCCTAATATGTATCGTTAGCAGTGTTTGATGCATATCTCGCTTTTGATTGTGGTCATGGCCATAGTTATTGCCTTTTTTTGGGAGAGTCTTGTCAATGTGGCCCTTCCTTTGGTGGCGGGACCTAACCGAAGTGGATTAGCTGATAGATCTAGGGCCTACCAAGGTGACCAAGATGTATGGGGTTATAGAGATGAATGAAACTTGCCAAGGTATGCGGGGTACACCGAGGCAAGCAAGGAGGTGGCTGAGACTGTTAAACTTGTTGAGACGTGCAGGGTACACCAAGGCGAGCAAGGCGGTGGCTAAGACGTGCGAAACTTGTCGAGGTGTGTGGGATACACCAAGGTGAGCAAGATGGTGGCTGAGATGCATGAAAAGACATATGAAACTTGCCGAGGCATGCGGGGTTGCCGAGATTCCAAGGGCGAGCACTGGATGACATATCCAATCCCATCAGTTGCCTCCCTAGTTCCTGAGCCGACTGAGACAAGGGGATTTAGAGTTAAGATGGTGTCCACGTGTCTTCTGGTCGCTTGCTCACGGGGATTTTTAGGGGAGCATTGATTGTGCCATGCTGGGGTGGTTTCCGAAGTGTCTCTTACTGCTGTTTTCATCAATGTGCGTGCATTTGAATTTGGTGGTCCAAATTCGACGGTTTCATCATGGATGGTTGAAGATCCTTCCCTCTACCTTTAAATAGGACTTGGAGTGATGGGGTTCTTTTTTCATCTGCAAGGATTTCTTAAGCTTCGTCTTCCTTTCTTGCCTCTCTTTGGTCGTGGGTGGTTGTGGGTTCAGGAAGCATTGCTTTGTTGCTGTTTCGGGGCGGCATCAATCTTTCTTGTTTGTTTCTCAAGTACGCTTGCTCTTTTTTTGTTAATTTTTTAATTTGATCATTTTCCTGTTCTTATTGTCTCTCTACCATCCCTCTTTCTCCCATTTCTTTTTTCCTTTTTTTTTTCTTTCGTTGTGGAGCTCACCTCTGTCTTCATCATAGGATTTCCTTGCCTCGAATCTATGGTTTTTGCCAGTGCCCAGTATCGGGCCTCAGACTCAGAAGGAACAGTGAGTGACATTCAAGTTAGGCTGGATAGTAGTGACCGAGCTCAACCATCTAACCAAGTCCAACCGCATAGTAGGTCTAGCATGCCTTTCAAAGCTTTATAGTATAGGTCAATCATCACTGAGGATGACATGAAAAAACTCCGTACCCAATGTCAGATACTTGAGGGGGTCCATCTTAGAGTTCCAAACTCCGATGAGAGGATACGCACATTCTTTGGCACTGAGGTTTGCTTCCATGAATAGGCCTTTGCTAGTGGTCTTCGCTTCCCTGCGCCTCACTTTGTTTGCGAGTTGCTTGATCATGTGGGGTTGTCTTCTGCTCAGCTCATGCCAAATTCCTGGCGTATTCTATTCGAGTGCATGGTTCTATGGCATGCTTGCAGTCAAGGCGAGGATTCCTTGACAGTGCGGGAGCTCTTGTATTGCTACACCCTGAAAGAGAAACACCTCGGTTGGTGGTTCTTCTTATCTCGAGACCCTTCTTAGAACCTGATTATCGGTCTCAATTTTCTCCACCTTAAGATAATTTTCCTCGGTTCTATTCAGGGCTCGGCTGGTGTAGTAGACTAGTTTCTAAACACCTCTTTCTTCTCGGAGTAATGGTGCTGATAATGAATGAAGACGCAGCAAGATAGACATATAGAGGCTCTCCCTTTTTCGCTCGACTGAGCAGGGGTAGCTTCCCTAGGTTCTCTTTGAGATCCTGGAACACATGTTCACATTCTTCTATCCATTTGAAGGCTTTCCTTAATAGCCAAAAGAATAGGAGACATCAGTCGGTTACCCAATTGATGAACTTGTTGAGTGCAACAACTCTCCCAATGAGCCACTGTACATTTTTGGTGGTCTGAGGGGCTTTCATCTTGAGTATAGCCCTGATCTTGTCAGGGTTGGCTTTGATCCCCCTTTGGGATACCATGAACCCCAAGAATTTTCTTGCTCCCACCTCGAAGGTGCACTTTTTTGGGTTCAACTTCATTCCGTACTCCCGAAGTGTCCCAAAGGTCTCTTTTAGGTCAGTCAGGTGCTGACTGACTGCTATGCTTTTCACCAAAATCTTTTTGACATATACTTTTAAATTCCTGCTAATTTGAGTTTTAAACATTGAGTTGATGAGCCTCTAGTATGTAGCGCTAGTGTTTTTGGGTCCAAACTACATAGCCTTGTAGTAGTATATCTCACGGTTGGTGATGAAGACGGTTTTCTCTCAGTCAGATCAATGCATCTGGATCTGGTTGTACCCTGAAAAGGCATCCATGAAATTGAGGAGTTCATGATCTAAGGTCGAGTTGATTAAGTCATCGATCCATTGTAAAGGAAAACTATCATTCGGGTAAGCTTTGTTTAGGTCGGTGAAGTTTATGTACATCATTCATTTACCATTTCCTTTCTTTACCAGTACCATATTCGTTAGCCATTTGGGGTAATGGGCTTCTTGTATGAACCTCACCTAGAATAATTTATCTACTTCTTCTGCTATGACTTAATTTCTCTCGGTTGCGAAGCTCCTTTTCTTATGCCATATAAGCTTTGCCTTAGGGTCGATGTTTAACTTATGGGCTATGACTTCCTCATTGATCCCCGACCATATCTTTGTGCATCCATGAAAAGATGTTTCGGTTGTCCCTTAGGAAATCTTGAAGATGAAGTCGAAGTTTGGATTCAAGTGTCTGGCTGATGTGAATCGTCCTCTCAGGGTGAGATTCGTCACTACTTATCTCAATTAGTTCTTTTACCAAACCGAGCATTTCCCCGCCCACCTTTTTGGGGACTTCTCGGTCAGCTATGGATAATGCTTCCTTCAGCTAGTCTTTGCGTAGAGAGGTCATATGGCATTCTTGAGTAATGACCTGATCTCCTCTAACTTCCCCACCCCATTTTCTATCGGGAAGCGCATCAATAAGTGATAGGTGGATGTAATCACTTTGAGTTGGTTTAAAGCAGGTTATCCCAAGATTGCATTATATGCAGACAGGCAGTCCACTACTAGGAAGTTGACTATCATTGTGATTTGCTTCTCCCCAAGTTTGGCTATGACTAGTAATGTGACGGATTCGATTAAAAGTAACTTGTCGCTTGTGAAGCCGACTAATGGGTTCTTTATGGGACATGACCTGTCTCGATAGATCCCCATATGATCGTACACTGATAGATATAGAATATCCGCCAAGCTCCCATTATCTATCAGTACCTTCCTGGTTTTATAGTTGGATATCACCAGGGTGATGACTAAGGCGTTGTCATGCGGGTGTTGTATTCCTTCGGCGTTAGTGTCAATGAAGATGATAGGGCTGTCCCCTCATGGGATTGTTTTTGTGGCCATTCAGAGTTGTATACCTCATTTCTTGGACCCGTTCTCACCTTTCTGACATGAGCTCTACACGCCGAGCTAGATTCTCCACCTCTAGCAATTCCTCTTGTAATGAGTTTGATTCTTGTTTGGGTTATTGAATTAGGGCTTTGGCCTGGGGTGACCATCCTTGCTCTTTCTCCACCTGCCTTGGCTACTGGCTAGCACGAAACACCATAATCTTCTATGCCTTATCAATGCCTCAATCTTCTCTTTGAGGTCGAAGTAATCTTCTGTATTGTGACCATGGTTCCAATGGAACCAGTAGTACTTGTCTCGGGATTTTTGTTTTCCGGTAGGGCTTTTAGCTTCTCGTGCCACTTTAGCACTGGGTCATGTTGGACTTGCATGATGAGCTTTTCTAGTGGTGTGTTAAGGGGGTGTAGTTCTAGAAATGGCTAGTCGGGTGCTTGATTCTCCTGGTCCTTGGCTTGAGGTCTAAGGGTTCGATCTTGGCTCCATGAGAGGTTCCTTGATTCTTTTCCTCACATATTCTCTTCTTTGTATGGGCTTGAGTCTCGGGATCTTGATTCCTCTAGGCACTCATTGTGTCCTCTACATTCATATATTTCTAGGCTCAGAGCATGAGCTCGGCTAGATTTTGTGACGGTGATTTAGAGAGAGAGAATAGGACCTTTGATGGCACCAGCTCGCCCATAAAGGTAATTAATACTACTTTCTTGTCTGCCTTCTGCACTTGTAGGACTTCATTATTGAACCTACTGAGGTAGTATCTTAGCGATTCGCTTTGCCCCTTCTTCACATTAAGTAGGTAGGTGGTCGGCTTCTAATAGAGTTGTCCCCCTATGAAGGTGCTCGCAAAGTGCTGGCTGAGTTCTTGGAACAAGTCTATTGATCTTGCCTATAGCTTTCTAAACCAAGTTCTAGCGGCTCACTTCAATGTGGTGGGGAAAGCTCTACACATGATCTCATCGAGGACCGCTTGTAATTGCATGAGGGTTTTGTATGCTTCCAAGTGGTCGAAGGGATCTTTTATCCCGTCGAATGCTTCCATCTAAGGGAACTAGAACTTATGGGGACGTGGACAATTCATGACGTCTTGAGAGAAAGGGAGATCAGTTCTTTTGATCAGCTTTTCCACCTTGGCCAGTCCTTTTCCTTGCATGGTCTCCAGGACGTCATTCAATTGCAGCTTCATTTCTCTCATTTGCTCATCCTAATATGGAGGTGGGTGTGCCTCGCTATCATCTCTGCTCCGATGATCTTGGTCAGAAGGGGGAACGTCATTCTCTGCTTGCCTCTTGTGTTCCCTGCATGGGTCATGAGTGGGCTCTTGATCCTTTCACCACCTGTGCTCGGACCTCATGGATTATTGTTCCATTTTTGGGAACAGCCTCCTTAGCAGTTCCTAATTTTGGTTAATTACTTCCTACATCCCCTGAGTCAAATCCCTTACTTGTCTCTCTAAGGTGACTACCCGGGGGGCCTCCTAGTCGGCTCGTTCTTGCATGGTGACCTCGGGGCTGTTGGGCTAGTTGACATAGCACTGGGCATGCATGGACTTAGTCTTGACCATACACTCTTTGTCGATAAGGAATCTTTGCCAGTACAAGACTTCAATATGATTCCCATAGACGATGCCAACTGATGGTGCACAACCTTAATCAGTTGTCTTGCACAATTAAGATGAGTGCATGGCCGAGATGGATCTAGCGAGCCACCTGCGAAAAAGAAGATCTAGGAGGATCTTCATTGGAGGGGGACACCAGTGTGGTGTCGGCCTAATGTCCTCTGATGACAAAGTTAGTATTTTTCTTGGATTAGAATAATATTACTCTCAATGATTTTTTTTTTCTTACGTCATTGGCAAATGGGGGGTCTAGTTTTATAAGGTCTTCCTGGTCATTAAGGGCTAGCTGCAAGTGACTTCCGCTAAGGATCGCTTGCCAGCTTGCCAACTACATTGTTGAGTTAGATGCTTCTTAATATGTTGTGCCAGTGGTGTTCAGTGCAGATCTCTCTTTTGATTGAGGCCATGGCCATAATTATTGCCTTTTTGGGAGATTCTTGTTGACATGGCCTTTCCCTTGGTGGTGGGACCTAGCTGAAGTGGATTAGTTAATAGGACTAGGGCCTACCGAGGTGACCAATATGTGTGGGGTTATCAAGATGAATGAAACTTGCCAAGGCATGCGGGGTACACCTTGGCAAGCAAGGTGGTGGTTGAGACGTGTGAAACTTGTCGAGGTGTGCGAGGTACACCAAGGCAAGCAAGGCGGTGGCTAAGACGTGCAAAACTTGTCAAGGCGTGTGCAGTACACCAAGGCAAGCAAGGTAGTGGTCAAGATGTGTGAAACTTGTCAAGGCATGCGGGGTACACCAAGGTGAGCAAGGCGGTGGCTGAGATGTGCGAAACTTGCCAAGGAGTGTAGGGTACACCAAGGCAAGGAAGGCGGTGGCTGAAATGTACAAAACTTGCCAAGGCATGTGGGGTACACCAAGGCAAGCAAGGTGGTGGCCATGATGTACAAAACTTGTCGAGGTGTGTGGGGTTGCCAAGATTCCGAGGGCGAGCGCTACATGACATATTCGATCCCATTAGGTTGTATTTTGAAATTTGTCAAACTCTTACCCATCTTCTTCCATGTATCATCCCCACGGATACTATTCTAAACATCGGATTTGCTTCCAAAAAATCACTAATTTAATCAGTACGCTAAAAGTCTTAATTAATAGAACATAACGCTCCATCACACTCCGCAACGGAAATCTCGATAGCTTACCTTGTAATGGAACACAATTTTTTTTAACCTTTGTGATGGTTCTCATTTTGATTTAGGTACTCATTTTCACTATAGTGGAATTGTCACCTTTCCCTAACTTAAACTCAAAATGTGGTGTAGCTTTGATACCAAATGTTGACAATAATCAATACACTAAAAGCCCTAGGATAGAATGAAACATGATAGGATCGGTCCCTAGGACGGCTTGGTGCAATAGAATAGGTCGGATCCACATGATTAGTCGGCTTGGTATGATAGACCAATGTATTTGACCAGCTCGACCTAACAAACCAGTTCGAGATAACACCAAATCAAAGAGATCAAGACCTGAGTGTGGATTGGTGAGTAATAAGTCCAATAAGGCAAGCTGGTGCCAGTCCAAAAGATTCGCTCTAAGATTCTCATCGAGGATCATGTCGGGAGGCTGATCTCGAAATTTCAACAGATAATTAAGGGACATAATATTCACTATAGCTAAGGATTCGTAGGATGATCCCTATCCAAACACTCCAATCCTTTATAAAAGGACACTGCACAGATCCATGTAGGTATGAGAAAAAATCCCCAAAAAATGAATTTCCATTTTTATCTTCCTAGCCAAAATCTAATTTTGGCATTAAAGGGACTTAGGCCGACACCATATCGGTGACCTTCCCTAGTTCTTTCCTTTGTTTGTGCTTGTAGGTGATTGGAACTCTGGTAAGTTGTGTGATCATCTGAGGAGCACAATCCGTGCACCATTAATTGCTACCATATATGGGAATTGGATAACTTCTTTGAAACAAAGGTCGTATGGCCAATGCTATATCAATGAGCGGCCGAAAAAATGTTATTCATAATCTTGGTCAAGTAAAGGAAAGCGTCTTGGACTAAAACGGTGTCCGAGTAGCTGCCTTGGAACGATAGGTGAGGGACCTCACCTAAAATATGTAGCAAAGCATCCAGTAAAACTAGGAGATCATGCAAAGGCTCCCAACTCCTTACAGGGAACCACAACACCCAAATCCTAAAGAAAGAGAGAACCGATGAAAGGAAGGCCTGGAAGCAGAAGAAAGCCATCAGGGAGACACTAAGACAGGAAATGAGGATGAAAGGCCACTCCCAGCAGAGTCCAACCTAAGAAATCATGGATATGATGAAATCCCACCCTTGGCTTACTAGAGGAAATGACTAAAGGAAGTTAGGAACAAGCTTCATAATGTAATGGAAGTTGTGAAAAGAAAGACTCCTACTACAATGGGGAACATGGTCCAGAGGACCGACCTTCCTTTTTTTCTCGAGGTGATGAGATGCCCCTTCCTTGCGAAGTTCAAGGTCCCCCAGATTGAGTTGTTTGATGGGATTAAAGTTTCCTTAGACCACCTTGAAAACTATAAGACACTCATGCACTTACATGTCATCCCAAATGAGATTATGTGTAGGGCATTCCTGACCACCCTAAAGGGCTCAGTACAAACATGGTATGGTAGACTGAAGAAATGTTCCATTTACACTTTTTCTGATCTAAGTCATCAGTTTGTCAACCACTTTACAAGGGGTCAGAGATATAGGAGACCTACGACCTATCTACTTAATGTAAAACATAACAAAGGGGAGTTGTTTCGCGACTATGTCGTGAGGTTCAATAAGGAGTCTTGCAAGTGGACATGGTCGATGAAAAGCTTGTCCTGACCGCTTTCATGAGAGGTCTTCTCTCATCATGGTTCCTATTTTCTCTATCCAAGGTCCCAATAGAAGATATTACCAAGCTGATGATCTAGGCCCAAAAACATATGGACACTTAGGATACAATGGATGCTCGAAGTGGGAGAGACTTGGGGGACCTCACCAAACTGGTAAAAGGAAAATGGATATCAAGGCAACAAGGGCTTACCAAGAGCTTAAGCACATATACGCCTTTAACCCTACAGAGTAAAGACCAAGAAGGGCGGCCATGCTGATGGATATAATTCTAGACTTTACTCCCCTCAACGCCCCATTGGAATAGGTTTTCATGAAAATCTAGGATGACCGAATGTTAAAATGGCTGGAGAGGCTAAGAACCCTGCTAGAAAAAGTGCTAGGGCCAGGTACTGTCGCTTCCATAGGGATCATGGCCACAACACTAGAAAAAGTGCCAGGGCTAGGTACTGTCGCTTCCATAGGGATCATGGCCACAACACCGAGGATTGTTTAGACTTAAAACAACGGATATAGGCCTTGATTCAGTAGGGTCGAATGCAATGATTCATAGCAAATGAACGGCAAGGCCGATTTGAGGAAAACCATGAAGGAACTAGAGTAGAGGAACCTTGAGTGCCGAAGCTACTAAAGGAAATCAGGGTGATTGTTGGGAGGCTTGCTAGCAGAGGAGAATCGAGCTCGTCCCAGAAGGCCTATGCTCGGAAAGCAAAAACATTAGGAGGAGAGGAGCTATACCTGATGCAGAGGTCCATAAAGTGACCACGAAAGGACGACCCCCCTAATTACTTTCTTGAAAAAGGATGCCCAAAGGGTGTAACAACTTCACAACGATATCCTAGTGGTCACCTCATGATCGCAAACAAGATCCGCAGAGTACTGATTAATAGCGGGAGCTTAGCCAACATATTATACTCATCGGTGTTTAAACAAATGGGCCTCAGCAAAGATAACCTGAGACCTATGAAATCACCTTTGATCGGTTTCATAGGGGATAAACTCTTTCCCCTCAGATCCAAGACATTCCCAATCATTGTTGGGGTTGGGCCTTAGCACATCACAAAAGTGATCGACTTTCTGGTAGTAGATTTCCCTTCAGCATACAACACCATCCTCAACCGACCTTCCCTCAACTAGATGAGGGCCATCACATCAACTTATCACCTATTGATGTGCTTGCCGACAGAATATGGTGTTGGTGAGGTTAGGGGAGACCATATCATTGCTCAAGACTATTACATGACCTCTTTGTGAGGTGACTAGTTCAAGGAGACCCACACTGGATAAAGGATTGGGCCTGTTAAAAGGTTAAGACCCTTCGGATGACCACTACTTAGGAAATGTTAATCGTATGAGTTAATTTTTCTTTTAAAATGCTATTATTGTGTTTTGCAGTTTTAACATGAATCAAGGGTTCTGAGTTTTGACTAGTTCACATAGAGTCCTCCTAACATGTCTATCATTATAACATGGACTATTCAGGCTTAAGGGGTCCAGGTCATAAAGAATGACCCGACCCTTATGAGGGGACTATTCAGGTCTAAGGGGCCCAAGTTGAAAAAAATGACCCGACCCTAATGAAGGGACTATTTAGACCCAAGGGGTCCAAGTCATAAAGAATGACCCGACCCTTACAAGGAACTACTTAGGCCTAAAGGGCCCAAGTCACAAAATTGATCCAATCCTTAAAAGGGAACCACCCAGTCTAAAGCGGACTTAAGTTAATACCCAAATGTAAGGCTAAAACTACCGAATCACTTAAGGTTGACCCAAAGAGACTAGTCTAGTCTAGAGGCTAGGGTTAATCAAAACTCCCAAGTCTCAGTTAAAAAAATAGTCGCTCCAGATCAAGACCCTTCAGCGACTAAGCCTAGTACCAAGCATGCAGGAGGAAGATATAGTTATTCGACATAAGCATATGATGGGAAAACTAGGTCTTACATTAAACTAAATTTCGCTTACAAGGGTCATACCTATGTTAAGCCGCCCCCCCGCCCAAAAAAAAAAAAAAAAAAGGGGAGGGACTAGTTAGCCAAACACTCAGTAGCTCACCCTTAAAGGTCTCAACATCTTCTACGGTAGACCCAGTTCCATCCAAAAGGATTTGGGAAAAGTCCTTCTCAAGGAATTGTTGAGCGGCCTTGTGACTGAAGGTGTAATGCCCCCGAACCTGGACTCAGATATGGGATCTGTAAGCACCCCAAATTTGGATCGTTACATTGATTCGATCACCAATGTTCATAATTTAATAGTCATAATTCAATAGCCATATTCACATTCAAAATTCGATAATTATGGAAGTGTAAATCAATCTTCAATAGATCATAATAGTCCAATAAATAAGTCGTAGTGGAAAGTACCATATATCTCCAATTTAAATCTAAAGTAGTACTAAATCATCCACATATAGTAGAATTCAACAGTTTAAATTAATGGGGTGCCCTTTCTCCTAAATCACAAACAAAGGAAATGAATACACAATATTCCAAAAGTATGGACCAAAATAAAGAGTCACATATGAGTCCGAAACAAATATGAAGAATAAAAGAAAAAGGTTAAGGACGTCATACCAATTCTCTAGAAAGGAGAATCTGCAATCATCATCAGTCTAAAAAACAAAACAGTTGGGTTAGTCCCAACCTTTTTGCAATCTAATTGACTATAGATAAATAAAGCAAAGCATAAATCAAAGTACTAGCAAGTCCAAAGGTCAATACGAAACTAAAGAAAGATTGAAATACTAATCATAATCATGTTAGTATAAACTGAACAATAATCAAATATCAAAATGAAGTCGAATGTCCAATACAAAGTTCGAAATTAATTCAAACTTCACAAATCGAAATTCAATACTAAGTACAAAGGGGGAATCGGTGTCCAAACAAGTAATTCAATACAAAGATCAAAGTCTGAGTTTAATGACGTATGTTAGTTTCAAAAAGTCAGATGTTCAATGATTTAAAGTGTTCAAAGTTTAATGTTCCAAAATGGTTCGGAGTTTACACGGTTCAAAGTGTTTGAAGTGTTCAGAATTCACATAGTTCAAAGTGTTTGAAGTTCAATATTCAAAGTATTCGGAGTTCAATGTTCAAAGAGTCCAAAGTTCAATGTAAAGTATCTGTATGCTCTAGTTAATCCCACGAGTAGGGTCTAGATCTCATGTCAAACCCCACGAATAGGACCAATGTCCTTGTTGTAACCCCAAGGGTAAGGTCCTGATCTTCTGATAATCCCTAGAAGTAGGGCCAAATATCTATTAAATCAAAGAACATGTTCAAAGTACCTTCTCACACTTAGCTTTGTGAGTAGGCCCAAAGAGTTAAAGGACACACTTAGCCCAATGTCAATGGCCACATAATCGATGGTCACACTTAGCCCTATGACAGGACCCAAATTGGGCCAAAGGTTCGAAGTCCAATAGGGTTCATATCAATAACTTTAAAGGTTCACATGGTTTCAATAATCAAAATATTTGTATAATATATAAAATGAACATAGGCATAGCATTTCTATGATTCAATCATTCCAAAGGCATACGATTCACTTAGATTTGATGTTAGTGCATGATTCAACATTCATAAGACTGGATTCACAATAATTTACTAAGATTTCACGTTAAATCAATGATTCAAAGCATGTAATAGGATTCGATGGTCTACATAGTTCATATGATCACATAAAGAGCATAAAGCTTAATAAGATCAATGAGTTTAATACAAGTTTATATAAATTTAGAGGTTCAAATGATTTTCCAATGAATCTAATCGTAGAGATCAACCAAATTTCACATCTAGTGTCCAAACAAAGGGCAAAGAAAGTTTGCTTGTCCATTTTTATTAATAATAGTGTAGATCTTTAAGGGCTTACAAATTCACACATATTTTCAAAGATTCACATGGAGAAATTCAGATTTCACATGATCTAAAGGTTTCAATGAAAGAACTCAGTCCACACAATGATTAAGAACAATAATCTTTCACAAAACTGGTGTAAATCTAAAGTTCAAACAAGATTTAATGGTTCAAAGTATGGATAAATTTCAATAAGAAATGGGTTAATACCAAGCATAGAGAGCAATATACTTACTAAGCAAGCTAGAATTCATGGATCTAGCATGGTTTAATGGATTGAATTTATAGATTTCAAATAATCTAATAGAATTCCATGGATAACATCAGATAATCTAAATTTTTCAAAAGGAATTTACATCACATTAACCATAGTGAGCAAGATCACTTATAATCCTTCCAAAATCCTTTGTTCCCTATGAGGATCCTTCACTTCAATCTCTCTATTCACATTGGTATACAATATTAGAGTAGATCTAACATCAAATGAATAAAGTAAGTAGTTCATGGAAGAAAATCACCTATTCTAACAAAAGTTTCCAAGAATGGATTGAACTTACTAAATTGGAATAGAATTCCCTTCCTTCCTTTCAGATCTCCCAATTTTCTCTCTTTGCATTTCTATGTTCTAAGTGGTCTAATAGAGGAAAATGAAGTCATAAAGTGGTTATATTTCATCACAAATGAGACACTACTTGTGTAGAGGTTGAATTAGAATGAACCACGCCATTTCCATTTATGGTTCTTATTTTTTTTTTCTAGATTTATGAGTCGTGACCAATCAGGAGATTTATGAGTAGTCACTCTTATGATCGGTCATACTTATGACCGGTCAGGGTATTTTCGTGATCGATCAGGGCTGGGTCTAAAAAAATCTGAATGGTGTGACCTATGTTCGTGATCAGTCACACTTGGAAGACTCGTGATCGATCACATAAGAAATTTGCTAAATTTTTTGGTTTCTTCACATTGGGTCTCCAAAGTCTAACATAAGTGGTCCATGGGTTCTCCAACTCACCCTAAACCATGTCTATGTCACTTGAATGTTGAGGATGGTCCTCGTGCTCAAAATTACGAAGGGTTCAAATTTGATACATGGTATTGGGTCTAGATTTTCTAAACTTACTAGGTTAAAGTGCAGTGTGTAATAGAAGGTCTCAAAACCACTAAGGTAGTACTCAACCTTCACTACCTCTAACTCATCGGAAGCTTTGAAGGCCGTCACAATAGCCTCAACAATGGCCATGTTTCCTTCTTTTGAGGAGGCCTTCAAGTCTCCAAAGACTGTTGCAAGGTAGTTGCCATAGCCCTCTCACCCTCAGGAAGAACTTGGGTCTTCTCTCGTGGAGCCTCTACCGCTCCAAGCTTACCTACTGGTTGGACGAGACTCGCTTTAGACTCCTCTAATTTCCTTTTTGTGGATGCATTGTGAGCCTCAGCCACAGTAAGTCTACCTCTGAGCTTGCCATTATTAGCCTCGATGCCCAGGTGGCACAATGAGTTGGCTGCCAATATAGTCAACATTTGAGGAATCACCGGGTACAAGAAATTAAAATATGGATAAAAGATATTAGCAAAGAGGAAAAGAGAAGGAGCTCTCATAGAGTTCTCACCTTGCTGAGGTTGTGGAATAACCTCTGGTCTAGATCCGCTAGAGGGACTCCCATTAGCACGTCTAGGTCACCTGAAGGGATGACTACACTGAGTCGGTCCCACGTAAACTCAATACTACTCAGAAGGGAACCCCTAGTAGTCCCCCTTTCCTCCTTAACCACCCATGAGTGAGGAAAAGGGGGGAAGTTAGTGGTCATTCCCCTAAGGTAGGGACATCTTGAGTAGGGGCCACTAGGGGAGCAACCTTCATCGTGACCTCTAGGTCAACAATCTCCACAGAGCTTGATAGCAGAGTCGAGATAATTTGGAAAGAGGTCCCAATCCCTTTGTCTTGGGCCATCTTAAGATGGCCTATCTTGAGTACTCCCACCTGTCACGTGGGTGACCCGGGTTCGATCCCTGGTAGCGGCGCCAAAAACTTGCTACGTTCTGAGTAATGCACTCCAAAGAGCACACTACTCAGAGTAGAATAACCCCAAGTGTAGGGTGGAGCAAAGTAGTAAAAACTCGGTAAGACCGGGGTCAATCCACAGGGAC
>JAOXJP010104082.1:0-14302 GCA_025762735.1 Platanus orientalis | reverse complement strand
CAATTGGATTGTAATCGGTTTGCTGATCTTAGTGATCTAAAGTAATTCGCCATTGACTGCCCTGAAAGTCAGGTTTGTGGATTTCTAGTGGGTATCAGGAAGGAGTTGTGGGTTGATAAAGGTTGTTGCTGCTTCAGTATCAAAGTAGGCAATAATAGGAATTGGCCTATCAAAATGGGTTGGTTTGATAAGAATTTGGGTCGTGGGTGATGGCTGGACCAGATGGGATGGGGCAAGGAGTTCGGCCTGGTTTTGGGGGGGGTAATCTTCGTCTTCAGAAGAGTACACAGGGACGGCTAATAGGGAATCAGGAGAATATGAGTCTTCAAGAGAAAATTTTGATTCCACATCAGAGAATTCTGAGTCGGTTAGCTGCCTGGCCTGTTGAAGAAGGTGAATACTTCGCTCCTTACGAGGGCAGTTTTTTGCAAAATGGCCTTTCTTTTTGCAGATGTAGCAGGTATCTATATTTTTGCCTTTGAATTTCTTCTTTCGGAGAAATTGCCATTTCTGAATGGACGGCTGAGAGGGCCGTAATGGATGTTTCTTGAAGTGGGCTTTTTTTGTGATGCGGCAGTCACAGGTTTTCTCATCCTTGCATTTGATGGAGAGATGGTTGGTGCATGCAGTGCCTAGCCGTTTCCCCAAGGTATCCAGTTGCTTCAGGAATTTGGAAGTGTTGCAGAATTTCTCAAGGGCTAGGAGACGGTTTTCATATATTTCCCCTAATGATGCTGTTGCTACTGTGAGACTTTTGGTAGTCAACATCTTGGCAGTTTCATTCCCGAGTGGTTCTAGCATAGAGTTAAGGTAAGCTTGCTTGAGGTTTGCATCATCAACGCTATTAATAACATAAAATCTGGAGGACATTCCGGCATAGTGTTTTTCCAGATCTGATTTTTGGAAAGAGCAACATTTCATCTGTAAGTATTCTTCTCGCTGCTTGTCGATTTGGTAAAATGGGGCTCCGATGAACTCATTGTGAAGATGAGTGATAAATGTTTCTACATTTATACTCTGAAGTGCCTGCATTTGGCGGTATTCTCCCAGATTGGTCCACCATTCTTTGAGACGACCTAACAGCCTTGGTGGTATTTGGGCTATAGTCTCGGCCTGAGTGGCCTGAGGTTTTTGGAGTTGAACTTGGGCCCAAGCAAGAATTTCCAAAAGTCTTCCTCGCCATTTGGAGGGAGGGATATCTTCAAGGGTAAAGAACCTGTTTTGGTCCATGTTGGGGAGGTGTGGAGGAGGAATTGGGATGGAAGATGAGGCTTCTTCTTCCATGGGTTCTATGACTTGGGGTTCAGGGGTTTCCTCTTTTTCCATCATCATAAGGTTCTCAAGGCTGTCTGTAATAGAGGAGGTGGGAGAGGAGGGAATGGATTGGGAAGTAGGAGAGGGTTCATGGGCTAGTTGTTGCAAGAGGGAGGTGTATATGTATGTATGTATGTATATATGTATATATACATATGTATGTATATGTATATACATATATACACACATACATTTATACATATATACATGTATGTATATGTGTATGTGTGTGTGAAGAAAATGTTCTATGATAAAAAAGTATCTTTAGTGCATATGGTAAATTATAAGTTGACACAGGTGTGTTAAGAGTTAAAAACATTCGTAAAAGAGTTGAGATGAAAAAGTAGGTGTCGAAAAAGAGACATCAAAGATTGTGTTTTTTTTTTTTAAATTAATGGGCTGTGGGTTGACCAGAGCCTGGCCCGAAGCCCCGATAAAATAACTAGGTCCAGGCTTGGGCCGAAAGTTTCTAAAAAAATTTGGGCCCAAGCCCGGCTTGAGCCCAAAATTTCTATGGTGGGCCAAGCCTCGGGCTTACCTCGGCCAGGCCCAAGCCCTGCCCATGCACCACCCTAGTTCTGGATGACAAAATCTCACTCATTTGTTGAAATTTAAAGTTGATGATGAAAACCATGTTCTACAATATGTTTTCGATCAAGAAATGTCATACCTATGAGTCAAAATCTGCATGATATGATATGAATTTGCATACCCATCTTGCAATAAAATCTTGTTTTCGTTTCATCTTCTATAACTACTGTTAAAACATAAAATGGGAAATCAATAAGTGCCATGCTCATACATTACTACAATTCACATTTGACATAGAAACCCCATTTGCTGAGATCATTACCACCACAATCAAGGTTTGAGTTTCTAGCGGAGAAATCATATCTGGTTGGGCCAATCCATTTTGGTGAGTATTGGTCAGTCAAAGGTGACTTGAGAGTATGGATCAATTGTCACATTGGAACATAGCAGTAAACCAAGTGCTCTTTCGTTTAGTTTATATGGGAACTCTCATTTGGCACTTCTCTGGTTTATTTGCTTCCAAGGATCCTAATGTCTGGGAAAGTATTCTTCAATGTAAATGGCTCTACGTCCATAATCTCAAAAATCTCAATGTAGGAGGAGAGACAATTAAAGGGATGAGACAGGAATTATAAGCCATGCCTTGCAAGATCAATGTATGTTATGTAAGGCTGCAAATGGATCGGTCTCGGATTGGGTGTGAGCATATCCGTATACGATCCAATTTCTAACAGATATTATAAACTATACATGTATCTGATCAGCTTAAGTAATCCGGATTTTGGATATCTAGAAAAATAGGCAATTCCATAAATGTCATCGTCATCATCGTCAATGCGGTCTTCCCTAACCCATCTCTACCCATCTCTATTCTCATCAAGATCTTCGATGCCATATGGCCTAGCAACCATGTAGGATGGAGTAAAACTCCATGTCTTCTCCTTTGTGGTGGGTGTGAAATTCTACCGCTACAACAAAGTTGTGATAATACTTGTAGGTGTCGCCATGGACAGTGAGAGAACAGTTATGAAGTAAAGAGTTTATGTACTTTTAGGGTTTTAGTTATTAAGCTATTTACGACCGTTGGATTAGTTTTAAATCCAATAGTTTGTACTCTATTTCTATATATTATCATATTTAAATGGATTCAGATATTTAACAGATTATATCAATATATGTCTGTAGCCTATCCAATATGAATTGATATTTTTATAAATTGACTGGATTAGCTTATTTTGAGTCGGATGCGAACCGGAACACTGACATTTCTTGAATAATTTGCAACTTTAATGTAATGTAATACTATCTCACCTTGGATTTTTTTTTCAGCTAAGAATTTCCCAAATGTTGGTGTAAAGTCACGTTTAATTTATCCTTGCAACCATGGTAACATTTTCCCAATGATTAGTGTTGCATTTCTTCTTTATTCTTTGAGCAAGTCTATTAGTTTCATAGATTTAGTATTCTTATCTATGTTACCTCTTGTCGTATAAAGAGTAATAGATCACTTTCCTCTAATGGTTTTCTAGATCCAGGTATCTCGATCTCTTCAATAGATACACATCCCAAATAACCATATATATTGATCTGCTGAGAGAGCCAGAAAAATCCATTGAAGCTAACATTTTAATAGTCTTATGCTTTAGGGTGGGATCTAATGGGTTTTTTATAGACCCAGAACACCTTAACGAAACTTCTATCATGATTTAAATACTCCCTCTAAGGTTAAGCATGCCCCAAGGTATTTTGGTTATTTTTATGAATTTAATCATAATTTCCACAATGCCATTACTTAATAAATTAAACCAAAATGCTTAAAGGTCCCTTTAACTTGTCAATTTCACATAATTACTCTCTAACACTTGGAATCCCCATCAAATCTTCAAGAACCGATATGTTACACACAACTTAAAGATATGATCCATTCATTGTCTAAATTTAACACCTCTTACAAATAATAATTCTTTATATAGCAAAATCATTTAAAAAATAAATAATTTTTAATAAATATAAATAAATCTTTTTAAAACTAATTTTCCATTTTGTTATTCCCCGAGGTTGCAAGAGATCTCATTAAATAATAGATGATAAACTTATAAATATTAATGTATACAAGTGGAAAACTAGTCAAGTATTCCTATGTTGGAAACTACTCAATCACCCTAATAAACTATTCTAACACCCAATTGATTAGGATATTGGTCAATGAGCATCAGTTTTTTATTAATCAAAGTATTATATTTATCCATTTGAATGATTGTCAAGATCCCTAAGTTAATAGGTCACTTTGCAAAAAACCAAGTGAGCATGATAATACAATATTTTGTGAGAATTTTTGTAAGCATCTACTCACTAACTCAAGGTACACTTAGTGCACACAAGCATGTAGATGTAAAGTAACAGTTATCTAACTAAGGATAAATCACACTATAAACAATAGTCATCTCATTTACAATGACTTTGCAAGTATGATGTCTTGACTCACACACAGTCAAGAGCATTCTAGTTTACACCAATAATTAGAGAATTGATCATCCATTGTGAAACAATTTAGAATTGTCCACTAGTTCTCCTAAAGTGTTCTTCGAGGACATAGTTTTCCATTGAAAACTCCTTTATCTCATATGTACATAACATATATCTATCCATCCATTAAGCAATATAACATAATAAGTTCATCAACATAAATGCATATCATAGATATATAACATAAATGTATAAATAAACAATAATAATAAATGCAAAGGTTTAGGGATGGTTTGCAAGGACATTAATGCTAACACTTTATTACTCCAAGATTTTGATTTAGTCAAGTTTTGGAGAGTTGTTGAATGAGGATCTAAGATTCATAAACCAATTGTCTTAGCTTCTTATCTAGAAGATGCATGCCTCAATTTTTCTATACCCTATACTCTCATACAATCACTTATGGGTTCTAGTTAACTTTGTATAAACCATAAAAGTTATTTATTCAATAGTTCAACTCATGCACACTTAAAGAATGAGTTCTATTACTCTAGAAAAAATGTTACAAAGAGATTTTTTTCCTTTCCATTGCTCCAAAACGTGTAAGACCCATTTCCTAATCATTATCTGACTATGGTTTTGGATATTGTTTACATTGATCATGTAACCTAAACTCTCTTTTCACTTATTCTAAAAGATAACTACATCTATATGATTAGCAATATATACATGACTTGAGTCATAAACATTTTTTGTGGGTAGTCAAGGTGACTTATTTTGAACTTCAATTATTAAGAATCCCACATTATCTTGACACTAAGACTAATTCCATTATTGTTTGCATCAAAAAGGGAACCTGACGTGGATGAATCTGATGTTGCGAGTGGGGCCCAAGGAGGAATATGTGAAACTTGGACTATTCTAGAGGATAGCCATGTAACAAAGAAAAACAAGGGAATAGATTGTGTGGTTTCCATAAATAGTAGACGCATGGAAAAATGTAGTTACAAATTCGAATATGGGGGAGGAAATAAGGCAAGTCTTCATGAGCATGCGATCATGGAGAATATGACACTAACTACTTAGGAAAAGTCTATAAAGAGGGGAAGACAATGAAGGAAAGGGACACTTCTAACATCTCTAATCATTCGATCAAATTAAATGTATATATTCGCAATGGAATTATCCTAAATAAAGCTTTGGCATTTTTCTTGCAAATTCGAGTTGTTATTTTGTTTAGATTGGCACTACATGTTCTGTAACCTGGTTTTGACAACTTTCATAAGCTCAATAAGTAATTATTTCATTTATTCATTCAAGTTTAGTTTGATTTCTTATCATATATTATTGTTGTTACGATTGAAATTGTAGTAAAGACCTTATTCGTAAGGCAAAAAGAGGTTATTTGAAGGACAAATTATACCCTTCACAAATTGCCTTATTTTATTTTGGTGGCTAGAAAAATTGCTGAAAGTCTTCTTATTCTGGTTGCACAGTCTGCTTTGGTGCCTAAGATTGTAAGAAAACCTAGTTTGTGCCCACGTGACACTGGCATGTTCGCACACCGATTTATGGCTAGCAATCTTATATCTTATAATGTAGGAAGTTGGAGGAAACCAAATTCATTGCCATATGTGTATGATGTTACAGTTGATGAAGCCTTGTTGTCAAATATTGTAGAGTGGGCTGAGGAATCTTTAAAAGCAAAGTGTTTACCAACTTAAATAGTAAGAAATGCATAGTTTGTTGACCTAACATATTTACACATGCCACTGGGAGGCTGTGGTTTCACCAAAAAGGTAGCTTTCTAGAATATGCTATTTCTAATCCAATTAAAAATGATCAATATTGGTGTGATTCACTAGTTCTATGTACAAATCAGGTATGAAGTCAACACAATCTGTTGGCCGCAAGTTTTTAGTAATGGGCATAAAGGATCCCCCTGCGGTGTTCCCACATGCATGTGTGGTAGGCATCTGGTGTCCTGAAAGGTTGGTTACATTAACACGACGTTCTTATAAGTTTTAGATTAAAAAATTGTGCTTCTCAAAAATAGTGTTCATCCCAATGTGAAATCCTGATTTAGATTTGTTAGTGAAATCAAGCATAGTTGCAAATGTTCAAAATCACAGTAAATGCAGACTCTGACCATTCAGGTAAATGTCGTTTCTTTCATGGGTGTCAAAGGAACTTTGCTATTGAGGAATCAACAAGATTTTCCTACAGTGACAACTTGGCAAGATGTTCAACTAGTATCATACTCACCCTGCGGGAGGGGGGTGTATATCCCCTTTCTTGCTTCTCATGCAATGTTAGCTTTATTAAGCAGAAGGCTCTTTCTAACACAGTTCATCACTCAATTTCAAAATGGATAATTTATGTGTATATTTATTTGATAGCTGAGGTATCGAAGCCTTTTAGAACACCTATCTCTTCGGGGTACGTGAACCAAGCACCATGTAAATCAGATTTTTTTATGCCCATGCAAATGTTCCAATGGAGATTTCTGTGTAATATACCATCCACAACTGGATTTGGTATGCTCCCCCTAAAGTGCCCCTAAACCCCCATGCAAAGGATACATCACGTCAAAAAATGATTTACACTTGTTTTTTTGGGTGGGGTCTAATTCCCTTTTCAACGTGATGTGTCCCCCCCTCCCCCTATGCAAGGGCATTTTAGGGGGGCACACCAAATCCTAAGGGTGTGGGAGAAGCACCTTTGGTGAACCAAATATGCAAGGTGTCCTGGCTAACATCCAATGGAAGCATCTTATAACAGGTCTTAGTAGATGAGCTGAGTTGAGCTTAGCAAACTTGTCACAAGCCTAAAGACTGACTCAACTCAGCTCAGGCTCGTCGCAAGCCTGAAGACTGAACTCAGCTCAAGCTTGGCTTGACTCACCACCGTACCATAGGCTAGCACATATTGTCTATAAGGTTAAAAATGTAAAAAAAAAAAAAATGTGTTTCATTCAAAAGTAGGTATCCAAAAAGAAGCTCAAAATTCAGAAATATATCATGTGTCATTGTCAACTTAATGTTTTGTTGTACACGTTGAACTTTTTTTTTTTTTGCTTTATTTTTGTTCTTTGTGAAAAAAACATCACTCATGTTGTACGAAAGATTTGTTCTCAACATTCAAATCATTCAAAATGCTTTTTGGTTTTGACTAATGCTGTACACATTAATTACAACTTGAAAAAGAAAATTATTAACCGAACTGAGATGATGCACAAATGGTACAATATATAACATATCTTATATTATTATAAACATATTAAATGTTATATATGATATATAAAACTATATCTATATACATATATAAGACTCTTAACAAGCCAAGCTTTTAACAAGATGAGCCTAATGCAACTCAGCTTAGGCTCACTTAGCTAACCGAGTTCAATTGGAGGCTCAAACTCAGCTCATGATAAGCCGAGTTGAGCTAGACAGCCCTAGGCTTTAGTGTGCTTCAACAGATGTTACCTACATACCACCCAAGAGGAAAAGTCCATCAACAAATGGCCAAGGCGAATGAGGATTTATTGAGCGTAAATTACTATTGTATAAAATGCGATAGGTTTTGTTTAATTTTTTTTTTTGTTTTGTTTTATTAAGTGATTTTTTTTATGGGAAAAAAGAAAAAAGGGGTGCAACACGATGACTTGCCAAGAAGTCACCCATCCTAGTACTACTCTTGCCTAAGTACAAAGTTCTGTTGGGATCCGATGAATTAGTGTTGGTATGATCACACCCTTCTATTAATTGAATTGAATCATCTAAAAAGAATGGATAATACAAATGGGGCCAGGGTAAAGTAAAAGGGAAAAAACTTGAGTTGAATCTAGAGGCCAATAAACAATAGAACCCACAATTTTATTAGAAATCATCCCAAATTAGGTCAAGATCAAATGTGACAATGAAATTGAGTTTGACGACAGGTTCCTTGGTTTGTGATACATGTTCTTTCACACTAGGCGATCCATCTCCTCTTATGTAACCAACAAAGAACATATTGCTCAACATCCACAAGGCCTTTGCCATTTTGTTTGCTTGTTTGACACCCTGCAATGGTACACCATGTATGTTTTATCAACTATTTAATATCTGAGGATGGGTAAACATGAAAATCATAAACTCCTCCCCCTTCCCCCCCCCCCCAAAAAAAAAAAGAAAAAAGAAAAAAAGAAGAAGACTTGGTTTTTTGGTCTTGGGCATAAGATTGCTTGCAACTCTTTTGATCAAGCTGGTAATATCAGAATCTGAACTCTCTAGCAATTGTAGCAATTGGATAGCAAAACTTGTTTGAACTCCTCAAAAAAATAGGAATGGAGAACCGCCTCAAACATCAGTGATGCAGCATGTATATGGACTAATGGGTGTGTGCACAAGGAGTTAAAATTAAAATTAGTAAGAGTAATGATAAAACATAAACATAATTTATATTTGTACATCTACACACAAATTTAGACAAATATTCAGTTATATTCAATAAGCATGATAGGAGCTAAGACCTACAAAGTAATAAACAAAATCAAACCTAAAATAACAATTGAACTAAAGGATTAGTTAGATTTTTAGTTGTTGTCTAGGAATTTAACAGGTCATAAAGTGTCTAAAAACATGGAAAAAACAACAAAAAAGACTATGGTTTATTCGTAAATAAGGGGACTAATAGGAACTCATCAAACATGGGTTAAAACATGTCCACAGTAATGTAGGATCAGATTTCTCAGCGAAATAATATTGGTATATCAGCATATAATTAGCCCTCAACCCATACACCATAACCCCATGCCAACTACACATTAAGATTCAAAAAAAACCATCATAGATTCACAAACTGGCCTCTTATATGCTGTTAGAGCTTGAGTTGGATCTTCCACAAGTGATTTGGGGTTGTTTCCATAAGCAAACTGTTCACAGGAGTTGAATTTTGACTGGCCAAAAATCTAAGAGGCTGTGTAGAAGCATTGCCGCCAGCCTTATGTGTTCTAGGAGCTACCAAGTGCTGGCCAACATATTGGAAGGTGATCCCACTTGTTGTAAAGTCATCCGGGGGGTAAAAACACAAGGTCAAAAGCTCACAACCAGACTCCTAAGAGATAGGAATCTGTAGCCAAATTTGTAGAGTACCTGTTTTGCCACAAATTAACACCTGATATGATTCTAACTTCTAAGGCCTCTATTTTGATCCAAAACCTTAAATAGGAGAAAGGGATTGATCCCTTAGGATCGTTTTGGGTATACTAGAGTCATCCAAAAGATTGCTACCAAACTCCTAGTATTTAGGAGCAGGGAGTGATTCTCGTAAAAAATGAAAAATAGCACTGTTAACGCCTGTGTTTAAGTAAATTAGGTCTATCTCAACTAGGTGGGGCCCTTTGGGATGGGTCCCACCCCTCTTGGAATCATGTGGGGGGTCTTAAACAAATAGGAGAGATGCCAAAATCCAACTTCCTAGACTGTAGAGGCTGGAGTCAAAATCGTGGGGAGTAGTTCAAAGCTGTAGGCACACTTGGACTACCTTATTTCTGAAAAAAAAAAAAAAAAAAAACCTGTAAAGTTTTGGAAAGTGTTGAAGGAGACTTTTCTGATCTGAATTTAAATCCTGAGCAAGTGTAAAGTGATGAGGACACCCAAAAATATCAATTTCTGTTTGACAATAATCAATTTCTCAGAGATTTATTCAGTTCAACAGTAGAAGGTAAAAAATATGGTATTATATTGAAATGGAAAATTAAGAAAAATGTGGGAAATGACCTTTGACCCTAGGGGAGAGGGAGTAGCCTCCACTACCACCATTAAACTAGGCTAAACCTAGATCGAATCCAGGGTTTTCTGGTTCTTCATTTGCATTCAAGAAAGAAGAAAAAAAAAAAGACAATCAAAGTGCCAAAATGTGAGAGTCAAAATTTAAATATTATTCATCATAAAATTCAAAAGTTGGTCGTGGGCTCTTATTATAGAGTCTCATGACTAGGTTTATATAAGAAATCCCATGTGTTGACTAAAATGACCCTCCCTCTACAAACTCTTCTCTAAATCACCCCTAAACTACAAACAATAACAAAAATATCATTTTATAATTTTTACGGACCAAAATACTATCAAAATTATGTGTCCCCCTTTACATGAGATACAATGACACATAAAAAAAAAAGAAAAAAAGTAAAGAAATAAAACTAGGACAAGGCCCAATCATCATCTCAGTCATGATATCCGCATCAACTCTCCCCTCTTGGGAAAGAGTCACCTCTGACGATAAACGACTGTTATACTATGGAAAATCACTATCAATCTACCGTAGCTCACTCTCTATCTACCAAATATTGTCAATCCTTGGCCGATTTTTCCACTTGACGAGATATCTTTGGTAACTTCCCCATTGAGTAGAAATGATCTGATCCTCTAATGTTGCATTAATTTCCTTCTTGTAAATAGTAACTGATGGCAGTAATAGCATAGGCTAAGGAGACTAAAGGACTAAGGTTGAGTAATTGTAGAAGGCTGAGGATCGGGTATGAAATGGCTATGATAGGGTAAAAGAATCTCAATAAAAAAGGTAGGGTTAATCTCCAAAGTAGTCGGAATATCCAAAGCACATATATTAGGTCCAATGTTGTTCAGTACTTTGTAAAGTCCTGAACTCCTCACATACAATTGAACCATAAATAAATTATCGACCTGAAAGTCGCGATGTGAACAATGCAAATCAGCCAACCGTTTATATCTCTCATTACTCATAACAATTTTATACCTGATCTCCTGGTGTGATGAATGAAAATGCAATGCCAATGCAACTGCAGACTCAAATGGATAATGGAATGCAAACATAGATAGGAAGCCTATAGGAACCTTGGGTCTACTAAATATGAAAATCTCTAACAAACTCATGCTAATTATCCTATTGATTGAACTAGTGTATGCAAACTCTGTGGTAGACAGAACACTACCCCATATCTTGAGGTTTTCACCGACCAGACATCTCAGTAAAGCCTCTAAGCTCAGTAAGGGACCATGACTCTTGATTACCATCTCAAGACACCCATCAGTAGGTGGATAGTAATCATGTGATAATTGGCCACCCAATACATCCTTCATCTTCCATAGTACCTTCCAGAAATAGCCAAAAATTAAGTCCCAAAGAGGTACTAGGGAAATGAATACCCCAAGAGTATGAACCACTTCCTTAACTAATATGTATACATTAGGCACAAGTGGTTCTCCCTCAGATAGAAGACACAACCTAGTGTCTAAAATAATACTAAGCTCAGGCTCAACAAATCCAATCATTGTAATCGCGATGGGTACACTCAACTAAACCTCCTGAACCTCTTGAACTACATAAATCTCCTTGACCACATGAATCTCCTACTCAAAATCAGGGTCAAAGTCAGGCACAGTAGAACTAGACATGAAGACCTCTATAGTTGTACCATGGTCAGGGTCAGGTACAACAAAACTAGATAACAAGGTCTCTACAGATGTATCATGGTCAAGATCAGGGATAACATAACTAAATACTAAGGTCGCTACAGATGTGCTCTCTAGAACTCCCTGAACCTTTGGGGTCAAACTCTTGAGACTCTGACTCATCATCACTCTGAGCCTCGAGGGGATCAACAATCTTATCGACGTCACCCTCATCATCACCACATACCTTCATCACAAGAAGGTCATATGATTCATAAGCTCTCGCTCCATCTAATGACTGATCCTCTTATGACTCAGTCTGTTGCATAGTGTCTAATAAAAGCAAAGAATGTTCTAGTTGACTAGGATGTTGTTCAAGAGTAGGTTTAGGTCTAGAGGTATTAGGACTTAGTGTAGATGGTTGTCCACTAATAGGACGCCTCAAATAAATCTCTATGACCTGGGCTATTTGGTAGCCTTGCTCTAGTGTGACAATGTAGTAGGGTATGGGCTCTTTTTGAATCTCACGTCTAAGTCTTTCTTTAAATCTAGTGATAGTCGTATCAAATCTCTCACAGACTCCACATCTCAACCTAATATTGTCAAACCGTGTGATGTAGTCCGCTACACTAGATAAACCTTGGCAGATTGCGTCGTACTACTTAAGAAGTTGAATATGATAATGACGTGGAAAATACTTCTCTCTAAGCTTACTTCGCATGCCTGCCTAACTAGAAAATGGGTCTTTCGTATACCCAATAAATCTCTTGTTCAATTGACTCCCAATAGAATTGAGTTGACCCAACTAGTTTTGTTTTGACACATTTAACTTGTCTATGAGGGGAGATATCATACCAGTCAAAATACTAGTCTATCTCTTTAACCCAATCCAAGAAATACTCGGGATCTAACTGCCCATCAAAAGTATACACCCTAACTCTCATAAATCCCTGACCTGAATGGTGGTTATGAGTGTCTCTCCCTTCCTGAGAATCACTCATGATGTAGGAGAACAACTCTCTACGGACTCCCATGGCCTAAGCCAGTCTATCTGACCTCTCTGTTAAATCTCTAAAGGTCAGGTCCTGAGTGAATGGAGAACTAATCATCTCTCTTAGGGGCATCTTGAGTATGCTAGATTAGCCTAGACCTCATGAACATACACCAAAGGACTAGGGAAAGTGAGCCCACATAACTCTCTAATAAAATGCATGAAAAATTGTCTACGACCCTAAATAAATTCTAAAAAAAATTAAATTTAAGTGCAGAAAATTACCTAAGTATGCTAAAATAAAAAAAATTAAAATATGCAATGCTATGAACAATAAATAAACAAAATAAAATATGCAATGCTATGAAAAAATTTTAAAAAATAAAATATGCAAAAAATGCAAACTTTCCTACAATGCATAGCCTACGCCTAAAATGCAATCTACAGGTAACTAAGACCCTAAACCTAAGCTCTGATACCAAATCTGATGCAACATGCATATGAACTAGTGGGTGTGTGCACAAGGAGTTAGGATGAAAATTAGTAAAAGTAATGACAAAATATAAACATAATTTCTACTTTTACATCTACACATGAATTTAAACAAATATTTAGTTAAATTCAATAAGCATGATGAGAGCTAAGGCCTACAAAGTAATAAACAAAATCAAACTTAAACTATATGTGAAAATGACAATAAAATTAAAGGATTAGTTAGATGTCTAGTTGCTGTCCAGGAATTCAGTAGATCAAAGTGTATAAAAACATAGGAAAAACAACAAAAATGACCATGGTTTGTTCATAAATAAGGTGACTAATAGGGCCTCATCAAACACAGGTTAAAACATGTCCACAATAATTTAGGATTAGATTTCTCAGCAAAACAATATTGGTAAATTAGCATATGATCAGCCCTTAACCCATACACCATAACCCCATGCCAACTACACATTAGGATTCAAAGAAAACCATCATAGATTCACAAATTGACCTCTTATATGCTGTTAGAGCTTGAGTTGGATCTTCCACAAGTGATTTGGGGCTGTTTCCATAAGCAAACCATTCATAGGGGTTGAATTTTGACTGGCCGAAAATTTAAGAGGCTATGTAGAAGCATTGCCGCTAGCCTTATGTGTTCTAGGAGCTACCAAATGCTAGCCAACATATTGGAAGGTGATCCCACTTGTTGTAGTCATCCGGGGGGTAAGAACACAAGGTCAAAAGCTCACGACCAGATTCTTAAGAGATAGGAATCTACGGCTAAATTTGTAGGGTACCTGTTTTGCCACAAATTAACGCCTGATTTGATTCTAAGGCCTTTATTTTGATCCAAAACCTGAAGTATGATAAAGGGATTGGTCCCTTAGGATCGTTTTGGGTATACTAGAGTCCTCCCAAAAGATTGCTACCAAACTCCTAATATTTAGGAGCAAGAAGTGATTCTTGTAAAAATTGAAAATAACCCTGTTAACACCTGTGTTGGAGTAAATTAAGTTTATCTCAACTAGGTGGGGCCCTTTGGGATGGGTCCCACCCCTCTTGGAATCGTGTGGGGGTCTTAAACAATTAAGAGAGATGTCAAAAT